>NKCJ01000243.1:0-59403 GCA_003947015.1 Fusarium sp. AF-6
GCCCAGTCCCAGATAGCCCACCCACCCAGCATGATACCCGGGCTTGGAGGTCTGGATGCCGGGGCTTTTAATCAGACCAACTATAGATACTCGATGCCGGCAGGCGGCATCATGTCCCAGTCCAACAACAGCATGCCCTCCTTGTTGGGTCTCGAAGGCTTCGAGGCCACGTCAGTTTCCCAACATCTCCCCCCCGAACGACCAGCAGCACCACACCGCTGTGTAGCATCATTTCAAAAGCACACGCCTCCCGCTTCGAATCCCGGAACTCCCGAGAGCTTTCCTTCAAGCGGGCATGGATCGCCATTCTCCAGGCCAGTGCAGGCACCGGAGGTCGAGGTCGAGCCGCCCACCGCTATCGAGCCCGAGGCTCATACAACCACCAACCTAACGGCTCCGACACGACCGAAGCGACCAGTCTCAGCTCCGATGGCGGGTCTCCCTATGGTGCTTCTTCCTGGACATATGCAAGGTGCTCCTACTGCCTCTGCCCCTAGGTCCGGAAGCGTGCCCGCCACGGAGCAGAGAGCAAAGATCGAGGATTACGAGGAAGAGAATATACAGTCAGAACAGCGAAGAAATCCTGCACCTGCTCAACAGGGTAGCAAGGTTCCCGGTGCTGCTGTACTTGCAGCTGGTGGAGGTCTTGGATATCTCGTTTCCTCTCAACTTCGTCGGGCGGACACAGAAGATATGCAACCTACCAGCACCGAATCCAGGCAGCAAGAGGTTACCGCCAAGACTAACTGGCAACCTGCCACTGTTTCTGGTCACTCGAGACACTCAGCATCTCAACCGATGCTCCCTGAACTTGACCTCTCTGACCTAGAGTTGGATCTCGAGCCATCAAAGGCGTCGAAGGGCGCACCAGTGCCCCACAACTCCAAATACAGCAAGTTAGCTCGCGATGCAGACGACGAGACGTCAGATTACGAGCACGACCGCGATGATTCAGACGATGAAGATGATGTTCGACCAAGCCGGCCTAATGCAGTGCGACTGAATACACAGGACAACACCTACTCGCCAGCCCGGTGGGAAAATGAGGAAGTGGATTATGAAGGCTCGCAGTATTACCGACGAGTTGCATCTTGGCGATCTCATGCAGGAAAATAATGGAGGGGATAGACAAAAATTGCAGAGGACCAGCGGGCTGGTTTTAGTGTAGTATACCAGGTCATGGGGATATGATAATTGTATAGACTAGTTACGGCCGAATATGATAGAGATTGTTGTATGATGAAGATGTGTGTAAAGAATGTCGGGCTCTTCTGGGCCAGGGTGATATGGAGGTTTCATCATGAGCCAAGTTTGCAGTGAAAAGCGCAGTTTTCCCATTGGGAGGTACTTCAGTCAATAGCAGCAGTAACCGACCCTCCTTTCGCGGTGATTCCCCTCCTTTTCGTCTCGGTTATGCCAATTGATCCAATCTCCTTGTAGTAGAGGCTGTAGTGTTTTGACAGGCGACGAGATATCTAATCATGAGGCGGATATCGCTGGTCTAGGTCCAATTTCTAAGAAGGACGCCAGTTCGCCGTTGTGCTTGCATAAAGCCTCCTACTACACTTGCACTACAAACTTGATCCTCTCTAAGAGGAATGATCAAATAGCCTGAAGTGGAAATTTGAGCCCTCCATTCCACTGCGCACTTGACCCACGATGAGACTTTCCGCTCGATCGCTGGGACCTTCATGGCTGACCTCATGACCACCACGATCGAAGCAAAGCAAAGAGCCAGCAAGGTACCTAGATTTCCGTGGCAATTCTATACGAGTAGAGGTACCCTTCCTGAAATTGGCGCGGACGGTGATTGGATATTGCTTGCATATCGAAGCATGGGTTCAACGATCGAGTTGCTTCACTGCAAATTTAACCCCCTTCCACGCCTGCACGGCGGAGCTTGGGGGAGACACGGTCTCTGAATCCCGCTAGCAGGGCAGTTGACGGCTTTGCTGCAGATTCAACTGCTTTCAATTGACATTTTACCTCAGATAAATGAATAAAATACTCATGTAGCTAACAATAAATGCAGTCTCCTTCTTTCCGGAATGTCGAGCAACTATCATGCCAACCGTCAACCCTGCTGCATTCGCTAGGATACTTGAGCCTCGTGGGAATGGTAAATCAATTGGTAACCCTAGACCGAAATAGATTGTTGATTCTAATAGCCAAAGCGGTTCATATCTAGTTCTGTAGGTACGTACGCAGCTGCAACAAGCCTGGAGGGCTTGTCAGTATCCTTGCATTGTAATCTCTCGGGAGCGTCACATTTTGTCTGGGCACATGAAGATGAAGTGGAATTGATCCCAAGCACCTGATCCGGTGACTAGAACCAGTATCTATTGAAGCTGACTTTACTGTAAATTCAACCCTCGTCGAGACTTGTTACCTACGTAGTGGAATGGCTGATAGCGCTGATAGACCCAGATGGCAAAAGAACTCGGAATGCTTGGAAAGCTGCAGACCAGGGCACTTTCTCATTCAAGCGCAAAAAAAGTGGGCGATTCCTTCGTTGCGTTTAAAAAGTGGGCAGTTCCTTCGTTGCGTTTCACTGCATATTTAACCCGCCCGGAGACTTCTGTGTACGAGCGAGGAGAGCTCGAGCGCGGGTCTGGGTATAAAGTCCAACCCCCCGGACTTGATTACGGACTTTGCTCTGTTTCCCGAGGCATCGTCTGCTGATAAACTCGATGTCTATCGTGGCTGTTGAGCACCACTCAACAGCCCTTGTATTCCCTTGGCCCTAACAAGAGGGGAACAACATCGCCAAAGAATCATCTAATCATGGCGGACGACTCTCCATCGTGTTGGTCTGGATCCATAACATCAAGTTATGATTCCTCCAGCGAAAATTCCCCCGCCAACAAACAAGGCCCTCCTCAACTAACGGACGAAGACGATCCGTTAATGCCAGACCCAGCCGATGTTGATCGTACTTTCTGTAACGGAAAGGCTACATGGGAGGCCTTCTTGGACCAAGCACGGAAAATGCCTTCAGGTCTCTGGCCAGCAGATGCTCTGGACCCATACGTCACTCTGATAGACGTCCCGAGTCTGCCAGAACATCTTCCTCGTCGCAGTGCTCTTCTATACGGCAGACCTTGCTGGGAGCTGCCCATCGACATCGGAGGTACAGTGTGCGAACAGCATCCTGATAACAATGTAGCCCTTGTCCTCGGTCGCCGAGTCGGGTTTCGGTTAGGGATGGAGAATCCAATCCGCTGCGACATTTGCCCAGATACAGCATCGCGCGCCTTAGGTCTTAATTCGGAAACAAACAGCAGCCTTGCTATATTAGTCATATGCTAGTCATACATCCTTTCAGTTCGACTTCTTGAATTGCAAGGCCGGTCGGTACGATATAATATTAGGGATCGTTTATGGCCTGAGACCCCTCAGAAACAAAGTGGAAACGTGGTTGACCTCGATCTAGAGGGCGCGTCGCCGTCCCTCATCAGGTGGCTTTGCGCGATCCTCAATCCCTAGATGGGTTAGCGACCCATGGATCTAGGGCAACTACCACCATGGGCAACGTATTTTAACCCGGGTATCGGAATTAGCATCAAAGCTTCAGACTCAGTCGCAGACACGCGTTTGCCCCCCAACTCTTCTAAAGCCGCAGAACTTCTCATCGAACTATGTCGGCTATGCAATCTTGGTGCCGCCGATCCAACCGGAGACTCCAGCCTACTACAACCGATGCCTCCCTACAAGGCGTCGTTCATGGCCGCACTTGTGCTCCCTTTCTATACCTTTACGAGGCTCCAGCCCCGGCTCCCTCGTCCGCATCTCGCTAGGCCACAGAGAAATAGCACTTTCAGCAGTTCTCATAAACAGAGCATTCAGGAGTACCTCAGTAATATGCGATATTTCATGGCCCTCAGCACCTATCCAATCTCGATTAGGACCATTATATAGAGTATCTCATGGCAGCCAGATGTTGATTGCAATCTTATTGGCCTGTGGCTCGCAGCCGTCTTGGACACGCTGGAGTTAGCAATTAGTCAGGAAGAACTCGAGGTTATAGCAAAGGTCCTTATTTGCCGCCGACCTCGAGTTGCCATTTAGTGGGTGGCTCTCTTCTTGCTAGGCGACCCTAATCTCCTTGGCTGGGTTCTACGATATACAGTGAAAATGGAAGAGAAGTACGGATCTGGATCACTATCGCCGCCAGATCCAATAGTATCTGACTAGACCGGATCCAAGCAATCATTCTTGGATCTTGACAAGGAATCTATCTACATAGAACCCTCTGATTCGGTATCTAGAGCTGATCTACTTCGGTGCAGTTTCGACCTTAAACTACAGGACTCGGCTAGCTCAACCCTGGCATAGCGACCCGTTGAATACATACAGAAGGGGCGTGTTGAACTCGAACTTTGGCCGCAACTCGAAGCCGAGTTACTTGCAAGTACTACTCATTCACCTGGTATATTAGGAAGAAGCCCATATCCGACAAGGGCTTTCGGACATGTACGGGGCGAAACATGAGGAATATGCCAGACAACTTGGAGATGCGTACCTCGGCCGACTATGTGGAGAGAGATGACCAAGCCATTAATTCCCGACCGTCGAAAAAGTCTACCCTGAGGATGATGCATTTCCTGGTAGAAGACGCTGCAGGTGACCGTAACTGGGCGAATGCTGATATGCCGGGAACGCTTGAACAGCTCCGCTGGCTGCGCGATTGGGAGGGCCTCCGTAGCATGGATGAGGAAATCGTGGAAGGCGACGAGAAAACAGCCAAACCTCCGTCATGGTTCCTTGAGGAATGGATTGAGGGCAAACATGGGTGATGGGAGGCGTGGGAGGGGTGGATCCAACACGCAGGTCGCTATGGGGGTTTAAATCACTACTCGTGGTGTTGGGAAAGGAGGCCTGGAACACCTAGGCTGATGCGTTATCTCGTTGGTCACCATAGTTTCTTATCTCGTAAAGCTAGAACCCCTACAGGACTTGGTATTTGTCACATATATTCTTATCATCGTAAAATAACCTTTATCATATTCGCCTGTAACTATTGTCAATAGCATCATCAATATGGAGGCCGACGAAACGTAGTGTCTTTGAACCTTCACTGCAAATTTAACTCCCCTTGAGCCATAGGATTAAAGCTTAGCATGATGTTTCCTAACATTCTGACGAGAGATGGTATTCATCTACAGTCATACGAGCATCTTGGCGATGTCGCCAAAGAAAGAAAGCCGACTCGAACCAAGCCAGAGGGTGTCGAAATCGCCGTGAGGAAAAAGACGACAATTCCCCGCCTCATGAGGGAGCCTTAAGGGGGGCTTAATTTGTAGTGAAAAGAGCCTCAGCGCTCAAAGCTGTGATACCGGGCTCGTACCTAACTACACCGGCCCCGATGCAGGTATGAGGTCCCGTCGGGTGTGACATGTCGGGTCCTCAGCCCAGTCGATAGCTACAATTATCATTAGAGAAGTTTGCAATACAACCTACCGGTCGGGTCAACCCATCAACAGGTCGGCCAGAGAGATAATTGCATAATGAGAATTCTTGTGACAGATTTCGAGTTCTATTAAATTCCAACTTAGGCGCCGTAAGGGATGATATGATATGGACTGGTTAGATAGTTCCTGAACAACCAGGATAACGCCAACACTTATGAGGCTGATTTAGATACCAATCGTATTCATTCACCTTGCATCAACTCATAATTATGAAATTATTAATCATGGGTATCATTTGTTGAATATCTAAGTAAATATTCTCGCTTCCATTACATGTAATCGCCTAGCCCTTCTATGATGGATGAGATTCCGCCAAAATGTGCTTTATAGGGAACCCATTAGCGATGGCCGCGCCTTGCAACTGCTTAAGCCAAGGAGCCCCATCGCCTTCAGGAACCGGTCGGTGAGAAAGACTACAGTCGACAAAGATGGAGTCGTCCAGATATTGGTAGTCCGATACTTCGATTGCACATTCGGAGAGTGAACCGGGGAAGGGTGAGGCGCTGAGGGCGGCACAGGTCCACGCCATTTGCTGCAGGATCTCAATCATTGTGTGCGTCCAGGCTGATACGCTGAGTCTTATTGAGCCGTCTTCTACTTCGATGTGAAGTAGGCGGAGGCCGGGACATAGAAATGGGTCGTCGGTGCCGTCCCAGATAGACATTCCTGTAAATGCGTGGCCGTCGCAGCTAGATATAGACGCTTCCTTGACGGCGTCTTCAATACAGCCGAGGAGGAGTAGACCACACTTGGGCCACTGTTTAGCCGTGTATTCTGATATTGTTGTATAGACGCAGTCGTTTGCCGTTCCAGTGATTGCTGGTAATGAGCCCATTTTGACAAGTTGGGGATCTCCAATGCCTTCGAGAGGACCAAAGAGTTGACACTCAAACTTGAACTGAATGACATGGAAGCCATCGCGGGGTGGTCGGAAGGGTCTCTTTAGAAGGATGTCCCATACAGCCGACTCCATGAGATGCATCTGGACATAGTGAGGTGAGACGAGAACCTCACGAATCCTCGAAATTAATTGCCTGGCCGACTCTCCTGTTGTGATGTATGTGTGCAGTGAGCGCGCAATCTCATCAGGAGATCCTCTAGGTGAGCGCGCGGGGAATTCTCGATCCCAATAGCTGCACAGGAGTTGTAAGGCGAGAGGAAGGTCAATGCCTCGTGCAGTTGTCGACCATGTCGCCGGTCGTCGTGAGATTCCAGGACCCAACTTTTCCAAGACACAATGCGGCGCCTCAGGTCCGTTGAGGATGAGAATTAGTTGACATATAGGCCCATCGAATAATTTCTTAATCTGATCTCTCGACTCCGGGTTAGAGTCGCAGTAAAAGGACCACAGCTCATCCCACAGCTCCTTGGTAAACTCGGACAACAACCGATCCAAAACTCGATCAATGTTGACGCGGACCTTTTGCTCTGGGAGGTAATAGTGAGTGAGAAGCTCATTGTTCAAGCCATCCGAGAGGGCTGTGGCGAAGGCGGCGACGACTGCGCCTCCGATGAGAGGCGGTACGAGAACCTCGGCATTGTTGGGCGACTGGGCTGTCCTCGGACGTCTGCTCGGCAGAGGAGGCTTGATATTTATAAGGGAGGCATTCGCAATGTCGTCGACAGCTTGGTGCTCATGTGTGGTGGAGGACAGGGGCGGGTTCGGAGGGGGCATGTCTAGTCATTGCGGTAGAGTTGTTGTACAGTGGGTGGTGAAACGAAGGGATCGAGACAAATTAGGGTGTCTCTCACAGTGAGATCATGTTGAAGAATTCCAGCCAAGAACAGATAATAGGGATAAACTCATAGAAATGAAAAATGAACTCCCCGAAAAAAGAGGAACAAAAGAGTTTATTTGCTCTGACAATGAGAGAGAAAAATGCGGTCGGGTGTGCGTCGTCAAGCATTGCGTGGCCCGCTGACAAACGGGGTAATTCCATTAGTTCGGGTTTCTCTCTCTGCTACAAAGAGATGACGCCACCCGAAAGATGAAGGAGAAGGAAGAGATTGACGCCGAAAAGTATAACGAGAGAGATTGATAATGAAAAAAAGAGAGAGACTCTCAACTGTATTGCCCTGACGATCAAACAATACGCTGATGCGGCCTCGTCGAGGACTGTCTCTGGCTGACGTCCTCACCTCGTGTAAGTGCCTCGCGTCTTTTTTTTGGTGGAGATGGGTTGCGATCGAGAGGCTCGGATATGAAGGCCGCGTAATGAGGACGCCATGGGGCGATAAATCACACCCCGTCCGTTCTCCTCCCCCCTCACGAAAAACGGGATCTTTTGCTAGTGAGATGGGAACCCCGGTTTCTCGATCTTGGTTGGGTCTGTCGTGTAAGAGAAAGACGAAGGGTTTTCGTAAAGGAGAGAAGACGCATGCCAAGATGTGCCCCTGTTAACTTGAGGTGAAGGGTGACAAAAAGGTCGACATACTGCACAACAGATGTTTGCATGGGCTTGGGTGTCTTTATTTTGTCACGATCGCCAGGGGGTGTTCCTTGTTCCAAAAACTCTCTTCAACCTTTGCCTCGATGACCACGTAATTGCAGTCTCAACTAACCACTCGACACCTCCAAAGGAGCAGATCACAATTACCGTCTGTAGTCGCATTAAGGATGACTTTTAAACCCTACTAGACACTTCGGTTCGCACACCTCCAACTCGCTACCCTTGAAATGACGACTCTACCTAGCACATTTTTCGCATTGGAGATGAACTCCCCAGACGAGCTCGAGCCATTCAGAGAGGAGAGTGACTCCGGCTTGCACTGCCTCACCGAGAAGCTTGGGGTTGAAGCTTAACCTCATGCATGAATGGCTTCCATCTTCCCTGCTTTTTTTTCAACGTTTAATGGGTCCTTTACTCGGCCGAGAGAATGTACATTAAGGACGTGCAGGAGAGGACTTGGTCCTTTTGCATGTCTCAGCGAGTTGTACTCCAGCCGTACCTTGGTTCCAGCTCAATACGCCGGTCGATCCAATCATCCAAAACACCAACATTCACACTTGAATAACCCCTTTTTAAAGAGATGAAATCATTATTGTATTACCACATCGTCCATTTCCATGTCCGTGCCGTGGATTATCTATGAGTAAATAAATGAAAGAAGCACAATTAATTAACCTAGTAGCCACCCAGTGGAAGAAATCAGAGCGCCACCATGCCTAACGCCGCCATAAATCATTGTCGTCAACGCTTTTCAACGTGTCGCATTTAAGCAATAGGAGCACAAGCAAATGGGCCCTGCACCTCACCATTTCTGAATTTCCTTATCTAAAGACAAGTTAGCACGAGCACGAGTCTGAGATTAAAAAATGGTGATTGAACTTACCACATCGTCGACGCTAGCATATGTACCGCCAACCAAGATGATGATTCCAATGATAAAGATCACTCCGTTGAGAAGACTCAGGGCGATATTCTCCTTGGAATGCCACGAACCCTTCTTGATCAAAAGGAACCACATCATGGCAGGGAAATAAAAGGTAAATCCTGAAATAAACAGGGAAGAGGAGATTGATAGCAAGTTGTTGAAGAAGGGAATGGCCTCGGCGATGATCCAAGCGAAAAAGGTGATAAAGATGATCATGAGCAGCCAAGTAGCCCAACCCTTTGGCGTATTGATGTATCGAATGATGGAATTCTTAAAGATTCGCCCGTGGAGATATCGACCAACAACGATCGTGTTGATCGATCCCGAGATGAAGATGACGGGTAGGGCAATGCCAAAGGTGACCTTGCTGATGAGCTCGCCGGCTGAGAGGAGAGCCGGGGACTTTACGGAAGGTCCAACAAAGGCGTAGATGAGACTTCCGGTGAGGGTATAGATTGTGATTTCGAGGAGGCCAAGAGACCAGATTGATTTGACGAAATCCTTTGGCGTGTGCATCTCGTCCATGAAGGAGAATTGGCAAATTGCGAAGCAATAAGCAAAGACAATGTTGCTAATGGCGATGAAGGCTTCCGTAAAGCCAAGATCCTCTTTAGGCCAAGCTGACCATGGCACACTGGAAATTCCACCATTGTCTCGAGCCTTGATGCCAGTTGCGATGATGGTAGTTCCAACAGCCGCAATAATAGAGGCAAAGTCGATGTAGCCAAGGATAGCAACCTCAGCGAAGCTAGGCGGGATGGCAACTAGCAAGAGAAGAATGGCAGAGACGAGGCCAAAGACAAGAGAACAAGCTCCGTCATCGGTGAGTTTGAGAAAGGCGATTGTTCCTGTTAGGCAGTGAGAGCCAACCAGGAAGATTAGTTGAAGAGAGAACATGACACTGATCAACTCGTAGCCAAATTTGCCATGTCCGAAGCGTTCCATAAGCAATTGACCCGCGTCCGCATAGTGGGAGACCTGGGGAAATGCTAGTTTGACCTGTCCAACGACGTAGGACGTGTAGATGGCGATGAGGCCAATGCCAATACATAGGATGACACCGGCGACCATGCCGAGAGTCGCAAAAGCTGCTGGAAGACTCAGGCAGCCTAGAGCAACAGCCTCGACGATGAGGACGACGGTCAACCTCTTCCAACCTAGACGGTGGAAACGGGCGTCGCCTTCTGCTGCCTTTTGCTGCTCGACGTCGGCAGCTGTGACGAGTCTCGCCGTGTCCTGAGACGTCTGGCGGGATGTTGATGAAGTATTATTGTATGTCATTGTTGAAGAGTGTGTATTGAATGTTGTTTGAGTGCTTGTTGCTGTGATGCAATTGAGTTCTATGTTAACACGGATTCTACATTCTTCTTATATAGGCACTTTTCATTACGAGGCACAGCAAGAAAATACAAGTCAGTAACCTTGACCTCGCTCTCGGGCTCGGTATACAAGCGGCCGAATCCGGGAGAAGAGAAGCGACCATGTCACGAACATTATCAGGCGGGAATAGTACGCAAGTACAAGTCCGCCGCGTTCCATCGTGAGCGAGGTTCTATTCCTGACGAGGTTCCCATGATGGTGGTCGAGATCTGTACAGGGGTTGTCCAGTTGGAAATGGGTGATCTGGCGGGTCGTCTTGTCCGAGTGATCAGGCCATGGTCAGAGACAGCGGGAGAGGCGCTTGCTTAGGGACTCGGCATGTCCCGAGGACAGCAGAAAAAATACGGTCTTGGCGGGATTGGAGCTTGGGATTGGTTAGTGTGCCAAGGGTCAAGGATGACCAGCCAAGAAGGGTGCTCGAGAAGGGCCGGAGACGACGGCAGTGCTTGTGCTCACATGACGGCCTGCTCATGTTGTTTACAGTCAGAGATTCTCAGAGATTCGATCGGGAATCAAGCTTAAAACGAAGATGGGATAAATATGGATCGAGCTTCTGACGTGCCCCCGCGCCTGCTGATCATATCACACCATTGCCCATGGGGTCGTTATGATGCTGAATCTTACTATCGGGGAGTTTTTGTTCTCCGCGGCGCGAGGGTCACAATCAGGAGTCAGTACATGCGCGTATTCGCCTGGAGTTTTTTCAACGGATAGAAAGGCTTTCCCTGGAAGATTATGTTGTGAATTTGCTGTTGTTTCTTGTGTGTTGATGTGATGCAGGGTAAATTGGGTCTTGAAGCGAGAGGTGGAGTTGGGGATTATGTGGAATGGTTTTTGTTGCATGTGAAGAATGTCAATTAATTAGTAATGAAAATAGAGAGAAGGAAGTGAGCATCTAGTGTCTTTCCGAATAAACATGATTTAGAGATCTTGAAGAGACTGGTGGTTTGCAGATATTTGTGTGGGCTTTGAAATGCGTGATGTATGATAATCACTAAAGATTGTCTTGGATTTCATCAGTGGCGACGCGTATTGACTTTGATAACAGTAAAAATAAAGAACTCTTAAGATACCGAGCATCAATTGGGTCATTCACTAGGTGAGATATGATGTTCCTTGGATGAGCGAAATCTTTGGCTCACTGGGTGGTTAGGGAGGCAGCCCACCAGAGGAGACCATACTGGACGTGTTTTGCCCACTTTACTCGGACATTGCAGAAGGTAAAACCAGAGAATACTAATACGATTCATTCAATTGGATATGAGAATGTATTGATACTACCATCCGGGCTTTTGGAGGGCAGTTTAATAAGTGGGAGAATGGTTCCGTGACAGCGGTGACGGACAACTCTCCCCTCTTTCGCGACATGACCATCCCCATCGCCATCACAACTCAGGACCCAATCTTTTATTCCCCATTGTAAAAGCACGGTGATTTCTCGCATCCGTGTCTGAGCTTATTTAGATCTTGTTGGTCGTGCTCTTTATGACAAGTCCAACCTCCCCACAGGTCCCTCAAATCCCCCAGTCTTTGAAGGGGTGAAGCGAATTTCTCGCATGGTTGGTCCACCCATGCAAAAACTACGTCAGTATTTTTTTCCTCTGCAGTGTTGACAAGCAGCACACACACACTCGGCGGGTTTCCGTATCAGAGCTTACCGGACCTAATCTAGCTGCATCAAGGAATACCGAAATGGACCACCACCACCCCCTCAAATATGTCTCAGCACAGCCTCCCATCGGCTAGGGATCTAAGGTTAGACAGGAACATGGCTTGGCGGTCACTAGGCTTGTCTCGCCAAGAGCTTATCTGTGAGCAGAGATACTTGGCGCCTTGATATAAAGAACTTCCTCCCCTTGACAACCTCCAACCTGCACCAACAAACATAAAACCCACTGTTATGAGCGATTTTTCTCTCTCGCCAAAACTTGAAGCGCCCGCTTGCTTTACGAGACAAGTCATTTTATGAGCGGTAAATGAATCGGACATTTGGAGGCGCAGCGTGACCTTGTTTTTCTTGCCCTAATAGGGGTTGGCTTTGTTGTCGTGAATGTGAAGGCGGTGATGATCAACGGCGGCCTCCTGATGCCTCTTTTCTCACACCAATATGCGAGGTATGAGGAAAGTTCCCCTCTTCTTACGAGGGCTGTGCAGAATGAGAGGGGGATGGACGAGTTGGGAATAGTTACTCTAGTGAATAAACGAGTATAAAGAGGTCCTTGACTGTGCTGGTCTGCTGGAATATTCACTCAGCTTCTCCTACTCTTGCCTTCTGCTCTCTCTTGCCCCCTACTCTATTGTTACTATTCTAACCTTTCATCATGGCCGATCCTGACATCAAGCATCCTCACCCGGAGCGCATCCACTGGGTTGACGATGAAGAAGCGGCTACCAAGGCCAGACCGCCTGTCAAGCGCGGCCTCTCGACTGAGTCCATGGGCATTCGCTCCATTAGGTCCAGACGTGGCTCGGTCGATGCCTCTGCTGTGCTGCCCATTCAATATCGCGCAGTGTAAGAGGGCGCTTGACTGGATCGTGATGAGTGTTTGCTGAGATGTTTCAAGGTCGATGGACATTGAGGACTATAACCAGAAGAATAGTCTTGTCAAGACGAAGAATGAAGCTGCGGAAGGTACGAAATCTCAATACGAAAGCGTATCGTGACATTATTTAACTTGTTGTTACTCATAGATCTTGCCAAACTCGAGTGGCACACCAACAACGTCGACGAAGTAATCAGACGCCTCGGTTCCTCCCTAATCGAAGGTCTCTCCCCCGAACAAGTCGAACGACGCGTCGGTCGCTACGGAAAGAATGCCCCTTCTCCAGCCCCGACGCACAATACCAAGAAGATAGTCGGCTACTTCTTCAAGGGGTTCGGTACAGTCCTCTTCGTAGCCGCCATTCTAGTCTTCATCGCATGGAGACCCCTGGGAAAACCCCCGGCGCCTGCGAACCTTGCCTTGGCTATTGTTCTGCTTGCTGTGTTCTTCATACAGGCTGCGTTTAATATGTGGCAGGATTGGTCTTCGTCGCGTGTTATGAACTCGATTAAGAACTTGCTTCCTGAACACTGCCTGGTAATACGCGATGGACAGCAGGTTACGCTTTTTGCGGACCAGCTCGTCCCGGGAGATATCCTGTTGATCAAGGCTGGCAACAAGCTTCCTGCCGATGTCCGGTTTATCAAGGTCTCTTCTGATCTCAAGATCGACCGGTCCATCCTCACAGGTACGCGATCTCCTGTAACCCCCTATGTAACACACTTGCTAACAGCCCATAGGCGAATCTGTTCCCATCCATGGCACGGTCAACTCTACAGATGACAACTACCTCGGGACCAAGAACATTGGCCTTCAAGGCACGCATTGCATCTCGGGAACCTGCACTGGCCTTGTCGTCGCGACCGGAGACAACACTGTCTTCGGCAGGATCGCAAAGCTCACGAATGAGCCAAAGAAGGGTTTGACCACACTCGAGCGTGAAGTTCTCAACTTTGTCTTGATCATCTGCTCCATCATGGCTCTCATGATTATCCTCGTTGTGGTTCTTTGGTATGCAAAGTGGATGAGATGCTTGTTCTTGTTACTGACTAGTTCCTAGGGCTACTTGGCTACGCAAGGAGTATCCCGACTGGATCAGCGTTCCTAACCTCATCATCTCTTGCGTGTCTGTGGCTGTGGCCTTTATCCCTGAAGGACTTCCTGTTGCTCTCACGGCCAGCATGACAATAAGTGCCAACATGATGCGCAAGAACAAGATTCTTTGCAAGTCACTCAAGACAGTGGAAACACTTGGCTCAGTCTCCGTCATTTGCTCCGACAAGACCGGCACATTGACACAGGTTCGTTCACAATCAACACCATCAAGGCAGAACAATCACTGATGTATTCAAGAACAAAATGATTGTTACAGAGTGCGCCATTGGTGACAAGCG
The DNA here is from genome assembly GCA_003947015.1 of Fusarium sp. AF-6. Taxonomy (NCBI): domain Eukaryota; kingdom Fungi; phylum Ascomycota; class Sordariomycetes; order Hypocreales; family Nectriaceae; genus Fusarium; species Fusarium sp. AF-6. The sequence goes on from NKCJ01000243.1 coordinate 14,164, forward strand.
CATGCTCGCAGACCAGGCAAGAGACGTCATGGTACTAAACCAGCACACCAGCCCTAAGAACAACTCCATGAGCCAGCTCCGTGCCGTTGCAGGACTGTGCAACGCTGGTTCCTTTGATGCGGCCACCATGAGACTTCCTCTTCATGAGCGTGTCATCCACGGTGACGCCACCGACCAGGCCATCCTCCGATTCTCAGAGGGCCTTGGAGAGGTGTCTGAGCTTCGACGGTGCTGGAAGGTCAAGTATGAACTTGCGTTTAATAGCAAGAACAAGTACATGATCAAGGCTTTCTGTTTGACACATCCTGATGGCCTTTCACTTGCGTTGCCATCAGATATCGGTTCTATCTTTGCACCAGGCGATGTGTAAGTGGTGTTTGCAATAACTCGAACCATAATGCTGACGAAAGCAGGCTGTTGACGATCAAGGGCGCACCGGAGATCCTCCTGGGCCGTGTTAGCTCATACGTCAACCCCTCAGGCGTTTGTGTTCACCTTGACGATGCTAAGCGCAAGAGTATTGAGATGATCAAAGATGACTGGGCTTCTCAAGGTAGGCGAGTGCTGTTGCTAGCTCGCAAGTCCATCTCTAGCTCTGTCTTTCCCCCAAGCATGTCGGAAACGGCTCTCGAGTCGGAGATGTATAATCAAGCTCTGACTGGTTTGACTCTTGTTGGTCTGGTCGGTATTGTCGACCCTCCACGCCCTGAAATTCCGGACGTTGTTGACACGCTTCGCACTGCTGGCATTCGAATCTTCATGGCAAGTTGTTGACATCAAATGAAAGCTACCTCAGCTAACAAAAGACAGGTTACAGGTGACTTTGCCTTGACTGCTCGGGCCATCGCGGAAGAGTGTGGTATCATCACTAGCCAAAACGTAGACACCGTGGAGGCTCTACACCGTACAGTGACCATCGACCCATCCCTCCGTGATCTAGAGCTTGACTTTGGCGCCGATGGACCTCGAGAGGCCATTGTTCTCAGTGGCCCTGAGCTCGTCACCCTCAACGAGGGCCAGTGGGATCAGTTGGCCGAGTATCGTGAGATTGTCTTTGCTCGAACGACACCCGAGCACAAACTCCGCATCGTGCGCGAGTTCCAAGCCCGGAACCAGATTGTTGGCATGACGGGCGACGGTGTGAATGATGCTCCGTCTCTGCGTGCTGCTGATGTTGGTATCGCCTTGGGTTCAGGTAGTGACATTGCAATTGAGGCGGCTGATATGGTGCTGCTGGATACATTCGCGAGCGTTGTTGAAGCGCTGCGATATGGTCGAATGATGTTTGACAACCTCAAGAAGACTGTGGCGTATCTACTACCCGCAGGCAGCTTCAGCGAGTTCTGGCCAGTCATGACCAACGTCGCCTTTGGCATTCCTCAAATTCTGAGCAGCTTCCTCATGATCATCATCTGGTAAGTCCAACGTTGGTTATTGACTGCATGAGCTAACAACCTAGTCTCTTCACCGACGCAATCGCTGCCATCGCCCTCGCCTATGAGGCTCCGGAGGCCGACGTGCTCCTGCGGAAACCGAGGGTGCCTGGCAAGAACCGCCTCGTTGATTGGCAGCTCATCCTGCAGGCGTACGGAGTAGTTGGCTTCATGGAGACGGCGGCTTCGTTTGCCATGTCGTACTGGTACTTGCAGCGCAAGGGCATTCCATTCTCGGACATTTGGTTCTCGTTCGGAAAGCTGCCTGACACTATCGATCCCGATTACTACCAGGCGAGGCTGAACGAGGCGAGCTCCATCTACTTTGTGAACCTGGTCGTCATGTAAGTCGCAGCGCCGAGATCGGGGCTGGGCGCAATTGGAGCCACAAACATTTTTCTGACACATTGCAGGCAATGGTTCAATCTCTTGGCCGTGCGGACCCGGCGTCTATCCATCTTCCAGCATCCTCCCTTGTTCAACAAGAACACCCAGAACTGGTATCTGTTCCCGGCCATGCTGTTTGCTCTCGTCATGGCCTTCTTTTGGCTATACCCAAAGGAGTTTCAGAACGTCTTGGATACGGCCGAGGTTCCTGTCGAACATTGGTTCCTGCCCATGGCGTTTGGTATAGGTCTCATTCTTGTTGATGAAGCGAGAAAGTATTGCGTGAGAACCTACCCAAAGGGCATACTGGCTCGGATGGCTTGGTAGGCTGGGTATTAGTGGACGATGGGAGTGTATTCGGATTCGATAGGCTTCGATATGCCTCGGAATAACAGTACATTAACAAATTGAAAATGTCGTTGCCTTATCCTCCATGATACATGATTCTGAGCGTAAACATGATGTCGATGAGAACATGATGCTGATGAGGCCAAACGTTAAACCCCCTCCTCCTGCGGCATTGAGTCCACCCCTTAGGCGCATTGGCGTTTTACACTGATTATAGGATCGGAAAGCGAAATGGGCGTCATCGAGGTCGTCACGGAAACGGCGGTGGAACTTTGTAGATGGAAAAGATTCACAAAAAAGGGCGAAGAGGCGAAAAGATGGGGCGGAAACGTCGGTAGGTGTGTTCACGGAGTTGAATCGGCGCATCATGTCGATCGCACGGGGCACGGCGAGCGAGATGGCGAGGGTAGACACTAAAACTAACTCGTACTATTCTAGGAAAGAGGTCGAAGGGGGGCGAATGGATCGCAAGTTCGAGACCCTACATGATTTGAGGCACAGAAAACCTCGTCAGTTCCGCTGCCCAATGTCTTGACACATACCGTTCTTGACCAGGTGGCCATTTTTGTTTTTGCTGTCAGAGTCCTTGGTTTGGCAGTTTATTCCCCTTGTCGCTGGCGTGGCTGGTTATTTGCCTGTCGGAATCCGTGCTTGAAAGTCGGTGTCGAGAAAAAGGTGAGCTGAGCTTTGATTTTCCTGACCTTGGAATCCTGGAAAGGGAAGATGTCATGGGGGGGTGTCGTATCACGTGGAACCTGTTCATGGGTTGAAAGGGAGTCATTGCGTCTGGGACGGTCTCTGCGATGGAATTTGTGAGAATGCAACGGAAATGGCCATGGCCTGCGTTAAATGAAGGCGTCCTCATGATCAATGGTTTAAACAAAATCACCCATTTTCGGCGTCTAATCGCTTGTTCTTAGGTGCCGTCGGCGCTCGCCTGCCGGTGCCGGACGTGGTTTGAAAAGTGGCATGCTCCTGCCTGGTGCCAGGATCGATAAGAGGGATCCACCCGAGGTCGCCTGTTCCCGGCCCCACTATCGGATGTTGACGTTGGTGATGTAAGACAAGGGGGAACGAAAGATGATGATGAAGATGATAGCGAGAAGCTATACTATGTTATTCTGATGGTAAGAGGAGATGAAAATCAAGGTTCCATTGCGAGGTTTGGAAATGAAAGTATGGTAGTATGGACTAGTGATGCCAGAGGGTGAGGGGTTGGCCGGAGGCCCAGAGATGCAGAACCGCCCTCTTTATGTGGGAATTACCTCCTTGCATCTAGCCCAGCAATGGCAACAACAGGCATGAAACCAGGTACAGAAACACCATCAGATGTGCTCAGGTACAAGGAGCACCGTCACGAGGGACATGGCACGCGGGGGTCCGTCATGGGGAGACGCACGTATCGGACGCCAGCACGGCAGTCAACCTGGAACGAACAGCATGATGCTGGTACGATGGGCCAAGTTGGATGACGATCGAGAAGCAGACGTCTCGGGGCAAGGGGGGCCTTGAAACTTCAGAGTCGGCTGTCAAGCTACGAAAGCTTAGGACCGAATTGACACCCATCTCGATACCACGGTTGCAGAAGGGCGTTTCGGCAGAGCGAACCAGGCCAAGATGCTGTTGACTCGGCGCATATCAGCGCGAGCTAGGAGCATCATTGCGGACCAATCGCCCGACCAACTTCCCCTCAATTCCATCACAAGGTTTCACGCGGCGCCCCGGGGAGGGGGAGCGAGAGCATGATTGTCTTGAAGCTGTCCTTGTCTGGCCTCGGCGTGGGACATGCCATCAGGTGAGCTACGCCAGAGAGCGCCAAAGCACGCACCCGCAGGCCGAAGGCTCCGGGGGACACGAGGGAGAGGGGCACAAACTGGCGATCGCTCGTCATAGGCCGTCCTTGGACGTGCCAATATTGGCAGGCTTGTCGCTTGCTCTGATCGGCCACACCACCAAGAAACTCAAGTAACCCCTCCTAGATCTGCATTCAGTCATTGCATTGAGCGTTTTCTCGCTTTCAAGCTCACCTGTTTTTCGTCTCTGACCGCTGGCAATTCAGACCACAGCGCGGGCTTCCGAGCCCGTCGATTGCATCACTTGATTGCCGGGCTCCTCCACAGTCCACACACGCCACCAGAACCCACAGCATCCGATCCCGGTGGGTCTTCGACAAGCTTTCCCCGGATTTACGCCCCCCACGCTAACCTGAGATGGGCAGCAAGCGGGTACCAGACCGGTACGCAGAGCGGGTTCGGCTTGCACGGTGCGTGTTGCGTCACGCCAACGCTAGTCCAATTGCGGCTTCAGGTCTGGTCTGCTGAGCGCCGGAGTCAGGGGCGTCACGCCTACCGTCAGGCCAAAGTCACGCGATCGTCCACCTTTACGTTCTCCCGCCCGCCGCCTGCAATCAATGCCCACGGCCGAACGTGGCAGGGGGTGGATGCGAGATATCCACAATCCAATGGATGGATGCGTGAGAGGTGAGATCACTGATCAGGGTCGGAAGGCGGCGCAGGCGCAGGGCAACGCAACCGCGCAAGCTTCCAGCACCTTGCACGCACCTTGCACTGCCCCTAGGTCGCGCCTTCCTGGGTGTGGGCAGTTACCCCGCCCAGTCTGACGACAGCTCACTGGTAGCAATTGAATGGTGAGGTTCTGGGGCTGGATGGATGACTGAGGTTCCAAGGATGAAAGCGTGATTCGGAGATAGACGACGCCGGACGGCAGGTGCGCCTGTGGTTGCAATGAATAACAACCCCCTTCCCCCTCGCTTTGTCCTTCCATCCCTCTCTCTCTCCTCATCACACCTTCAGATCCCAAACAACAAATCAACCTCATTCTTCACCTGCCATCACCTGCTTTTGACGTAAAGGTTCGTGGTTATTGTCCCTTTTTATTCTCGGTCCTTCCTCTTGAGGACATCATCTCCTAGAAATCTCCTGTTCCATCGTCAACCCACGCCCAAGCATCTCGCTAACACGTTTACCCCTCACTACAGCAGGCCAAGCTATCATCAAGTCGATCTCATAGATCAATCACATACACAACCAACAACCATCATGTCGGAACCTCTCACCAAGGTTGACTCTGCCGTCCAAGGCTTGTCAAGCTCACCGAAGGAGGAGAACCTTGTCAAGAAGGCTGGCCGACGACAAAGCTCCATCTCACCCGATGTGATGAACATCACCGACCTCGGTAAGCTCCAGAAGCCTCAATACCCTTCGCATAGCTCCGACCGATGTCGGACTTGGTGTCAATAGCTCTCATACTGACATTCACTCCAGAGGCTCAAGGCATTGAGCTCCAGCTTGCTCCCGAGACCCAGAAGACTGGATGGTAAGTGCACCTCAACACTACCCCGCACTTCCATCTCGACCCTGAGGTGGCATATCATGAACCGTGGCTGACTTGTTTCACTTACAGGAAGATCAACACAAGTCCCAACACTGTTGAGGACCCCGCACTCCTCAAGCTGCCTCTATCAAAACCTCTCATCAAGAAGATCGACCTCCACTTCCCCCTAGGGAAGGAAGTAACAGCCCGAAACCTCAAGGGTGTAACAATCAAGGATGCCCTAGATGCCATCCACAAGGCATACAAGAAGCGGGTAAGTCTAGATCATGAATAGCCACTTGGCCAAGACTAGTGCTGACAATGTCCTCCCAGGCTGATGATGAGCTCGACCTCCCCTACCTCGCTGGCTTCGAGTGGGACAAGGAGGAGTCATGGACCCGACTTGTTGTGCACCTTCAGGCACAGCCCTCAACCACAGGCGGCCACACTGGCGGCGGCAAGAAGAAGAAGAACAAGAAGAACGAGGAATAAGTGACTTGACTCCACCCTGATATCTGTTCCAATAGTTCCCTTCATTCTTGTTGTTCGTTTCGCTGGGTTCTTTGCGAGTCGGCGCTCGGGATATTGCGATTAGATATTCTGGCCGGGTCATAATCTGTGCGACACTGGGAGTGTCGCCTGGTGTACTCCACTACCGTTCTGTTCATCGCTGGTCGATAGATCGGCGCTGTAAGGTTTCATGACGACATGAGCCTTTTACCTAATTGAGAATTCCTCTCGGCATATCATGTCTTCCACTCTCGTGAATGTGAATGTTGAAGTTTGTGTGGAAGTTGAAATTAGCATACTTGTGTCCACAATGCCAGGACCCTGCCAGAGTTCGGTTCGTTAGAGCCCCACCAACGCTTGTGGTTGTCAGCTCAACGTCAATTATCTTTATCTTATCGTGATCATGTTGACATGATGGATGGATGGATACCCTGGAGTTGGAGGAGCGGCATAGAGTTGATCAGCATTGATTCCGATTCCGTGAACCCCGCGATTCCGCCGTCTGGGGAAACAACCCACACAAGGTCCGTCGTTGCATTGGATTATTCCGACGGCATGCGACGGGAGAGAGGGGAGATGGAGTTCTATCAGAAGCTCTGCCAAAATGGCAGGTCGTCTGTTAGTGCCGTTAGCGGAATCGAGGCGCGCTGACCCACGGCTAACATCGGGCCGGCCTTCGTCATCCTTTGAAGCTGTAACGCGGAACTGTCGTTGGACGGCTTACACAACGGGCTGGGACGTCATGCTCGAAGAAGCTCAAAGCCGCGGGCGCGCAGTTAAAAAGATGGTGTGCGGACGTCTCGGGAGCTGATCTCGCCATCACACAGAGTCGACGAACAGATCAAGCTCTAGCACAATGCCCGTCACAAAGTTCGAGACGAAGGAGAAGTATAGGTATCAGAATGGCTTCAATTGCTACCTAGAGTGAGTATCACATGTTATCTCTGCAATTGTCGCGCTGACTTGTTGGGTAGGTCGGAAGCTGTCGAGGGTGCCCTCCCAGTTGGACACAATTCACCTCAGAAGGTGCCGTACGGACTCTACGCGGAGAAGTTATCCGGAACTGCCTTTACGGCGCCCAGGAACGAGAACAAGCAGACATGGCTTTACCGTGTTCTGCCGTCTTGCGCGCATCCTCCGTACCAATATGACACCGAGACGAAGAATGGTTCCAACAAGACCTTGGACGGCGCCGAGGGCAAGCTTCATTACATCCCGAACCAGCTGCGCTGGGACCCCTTCGACCACGACAAGGCCAAGCATTTGGACTTTACCACTGGTCTTAGATTGGTCGCTGGAGCTGGAGATCCTACCTTGAAGGAGGGACTCGGCATGTACATCTACGCTGCGGGCAAGAGTATGGATGAGAAGACTGCCTTTTACTCGGCTGATGGTGATCTCCTCATTGTCGCGCAAGAGGGAGTTTTGGATATCCGAACCGAGTTTGGATGGCTCCTCGTTCGGCCTATGGAGATTGCCCTCATCCCCCGAGGTGTCAAGTATCAGGTTCACCTACCATCTGGACCTGCTCGTGGTTATGCTCTTGAGCTGTACCAGGGCCACTTTAACCTCCCCGAGCTTGGCCCAATTGGTTCTAATGGTCTTGCGAATGCTCGGGACTTTCAATCGCCCGTCGCTTGCTTCAGTGAGGACTTTGGAGCTACTGCTTCTGAGGGTCCTAACTCGTACACCGTTGTGGTCAAGTTTAACAACACGCTCTTCAAGACGGTGCAGCCTCATACGCCATTTGATGTTGTCGCCTGGCATGGCAACTACTACCCCTTTAAGTACGACCTCGGCCGCTTCAACACTATCGGTACTATCTCGTTCGATCACCCCGATCCCTCCATCTTCACTGTCCTCACAGCGCCGACCAACTCACCCGGAACGGCCGTGGCCGACTTTGTCATCTTCCCCCCTCGCTGGCTCGTAGGCGAAGACACCTTCCGCCCTCCCTGGTACCACCGCAACACCATGAGTGAGTTCATGGGTCTGATCTGCGGTGGCTACGACGCAAAGCGCGGAGGCTCGGGAGGTTTCGTGCCCGGCGGCGCGAGTCTTCACAACGTCATGAGTGGACACGGACCGGACGCGGAGAGCGGCGAGGCGGCCCGCAACGCCGAATTGAAGCCTGCCAAGGTTGGCGAGGGGAGCTGCGCATTCATGTTCGAGAGCTGTCTGATGGTGGGTGTGACCGAGTGGGGTTTGAGGACGTGTCAGAAGGTGCAGGAGGGATATAATGAGGAGAGCTGGGGAGGAGTCAAGACGCATTGGAAGTTGCCCGAGGGGTTGAAGGTGAAATCGCATACTGTTTAGGGACTGAAAATTGGTGAGATTGAGTGAGATATGAGCGATACCTTGGTGGTACATAGCCTGGTTATTGAATGTTGGTCATGGGATGAACCCAGCTTGTCTTTTGTGAAACGTGGTCTATATTCTCTTCAAGATTCTTTCCTCTATGTCTCCTGTCGATTTATTGCCCACCCGTCCGCATAAATAAGTTGGACGGCAAATCACGATCCTTGAATTCAGGATCAACATGATAAACAATCTCATCTCCCTCAGGCTGGAATCCCATCTTGATATATGCCTTGCGCCCCATGCTCGACGCCTCAGTGATAGCCTCCAATCCACCCCGTCGCTTGGCCTCATCAAGGCCCCATTGCACCAATCGCTGAGCAATACCCTTCCTTTGATGAGCAGGGTCAACAACGCAGAGGTCAAACACCATGACTGCAGGCGGAGATGCAGTGGCCTTTTCCTTGATGACCTCAATGCGGCGTCCGTGAAGTGAGCTGTCCAGTTGGACTAGGTAACGCTGCTCAGCTTTGTTTCCCGGGTAAAGAGTTTCCAAATCCATGACCTTGCTAAAGTCCTCAGGTTGAGGATCGCCATATCCTTCAACAACAGAGCACTGCTGCCAAATAGCGAAACCAGCAATAACACGGCGACCGTCAGACTCAGGGAGAGTAGCCTTGAGGAAAATGGTGTTGAGATCTCCGTCGCGGTTTCGTGTGGTAGAAGACCAGCGGTCAATGAGGCGTTTAACACCAGCAGCTTCTCCAGCGGGTGTATCCCATCCTGGGTTCATGGCGATCCAGATGCCATCGCGAGTCTGACGGCCGAAAGCTGCGGCGATGCAGGCAAAGGCTTCGGTAAAGTCCTCGGAGTTTGTGACGGGTTCGACTTGGATATCTGCCATGATTTTAGAAATTCTAGGTGTTTTGAGAGAGGGATTTCAGGATCGTGGATTGGCCTTTCTTGGCTATTATACCTGGGTTCCACTTTGTGTGGGTGGGTTATCATCCATACTCAGTTCGGTGTGAGTAATAAGCAGGAATCGACTTTACCCAAGATGGAGACGCAGCCAGCCGCTCATATTTTGTGCGATGGGATACGTAGAACTGAACGGGATGTTGAGTCGATTAATAGGGCTGGATTAATCCGTTATGTTGGTTATGATAGCGAAGGCTGATGGTTCTTGAAAAAGAAAGTGGCCTCTTATTGGTGGTGGTTTGGTTTGTTCGCGCCTCTGTGTCACTTCAGGGATTTTCACTGCAAAGTTAACCACCCCCCCCCCCCGAGCTCAGGTAGTTCGTTGGCTTTGCCTTCTATACTGCCCAGACGCTGCCAAGATGCTTGCACGGCTACCATGAAGATGAATGCAGCTTTTCCCCGGGATGCTGGATAACTAGCTATTATCCTACATGTTAATCCTGTGGCATCGGCCGCGAGACACCCAATCCTGAAGAGGATACTGATAGCACAGATCTAGTTTCGAAGAACCCATATCCGCCGTACCCAAGAGTCTCAATACGTAATGTTATAGCACACTAGGTACTCTTAGATTGCAAGTTTGATCCTCTTGAATACCTATCCAAGCAACCTAGATTGGCTACGGAATTATGAGATAGGCATCAAGATGATGCCTTTTTCTACATAAATGTGTTAACAGAAGAAGAAGAAGAAGAAGCGAGTAATTCTTTTGGTGAATTTTCTTGGAGATGGGAATATACTTCTTGATCCCACAAATCTGGTGTTGACCCAAGCTGCCTCGTCATTTTATGACGAACCTCGCTGGCTAGGCTGGCTCACATGACATGATGGTTCATGCACACAAGCACACACGCACTACGCCCGACCTTCACTGCACATTTAACCCGCAACGGGACTCAATCGTTAGGACACTACCCTCTAATGTCTGTTAGGAGTGAACTGCGCCACATTGCACTGCAAATATAACTCGTGATGAGGCCTGGTCATACCTTCACTGCAAATGCACCGACCACATTTGAGCCCAACGCTCGGAGGTTGGAGGAGATAAGGTCTCAAAGTACAGCCAGTAAGGCCACTGAGGATTTCACAGAAACTTTGATCGCCCTTGCCTTGGTTCTGAAATTTAGCTTATTTATTTGAACCGTCACTAAAATGCTGGGTTGACTCCTTCACGTGTAGTCTCTTCCCCATACGGGCTATTAAGCAACCACCATGCCGGCCGTTGATTTTGTGGCATTAACTATGGGATACCTGAGCCAGAATGAGATGTTGACTGAGTTAATACATCTCGAGTAATGTTAGGTAGCCCGAACAAGGCTATCACAGGTACCGAAACCGGAGAGTTGCCATGTTCTAGAAAGTGGGACAACACTTTTGACCTCAAGGTTGCATGATCTGGAAGCGAGCCAATGATGGGTGATGAAGGTTAATGCAGGACGGGCGTATATCTGGGACGGACCAGGCTGAGATTTCACTGCGAATTTAACTCCCTCTGACCTGACTCTGCAGGTTTGCCTTAGGCATTTAGAAGTTGGCCTGACCAAAGCGAGTGGAAGTATGCTTCTAGTGATATGTAGCCACATCGACCACATGGCTTAGGGAGAAGTTCTCCATGCTTGAATAAACCAGAAAGTAAGGCGTTTCTGGAATGGCTCCGATCGCTCATCTGTCGATATGGTGATTATCTCCAAATGAACCGCTAACGTCGTGGTATTGCCAAGCTGTGCTCCTCGACCAGAACGTGTTGAAATCAAGGCATCGACGCAAGAGCACATCCGACTTGCCCTTGATTCATGATCCCCTGACCGGCTAGATTGCCGCAGCCATTCGAGAGAACTTCATGGCACTCTTTCCCGAGGAGTCGGTGGCATCTCCCACGACGGTCCTTGTATTTGGCTTCAACCCGTTCCTCTATTCCTCCTATAAATCGTCGTGATCGAATGTTTTGAGAGGCTGTTGAGGAATCTGGTACAACTGTCAATAGTTGGACACTGATTGTTGATTTGGCACCTTCCCTACTGTTGGGTAGAGTTTTGCCTCACTTGTATCTATCCTAGCGCATCAGCACCCATAGTCGGGAGCATGTAGCTCCCATCGCATGTGGAAGCCCTGTGGTAAACTGTTCTGAGCTATACTCCTTCAAGCGGCGCCTCATAGCTGATTTGGCGTTCTTCTAGCGTCGTCCGCTGTTTCGGATTTTGCTATATATTGCCTGTAAGCTGAGACCGTAACTGCTCTGGGTCTGACAGCGCAGCTATGAGAATTGGGGCGGCGATGCTCTCATAATTATAATTGGGCAGATCCTCACGGGTAACTTCTTCTTCCGAGTCGGAATCCTGTGTCGCTTCAGTGAGGAGCCTGTCAGTGACATTGCTGTCTCGAGAAAGCGACGAGAACTCGGCCTCATCAACGCTTATATCACGACATCTAGGATGATGGAAAGAAATCAACTGCGACGAGAAGAATATTTATAGGTGCATTCGAGAGACGGGAGTAGGTTTGTGGGTGTACTGTAGCGTATTGTGATGGCAAAAGGAGGCGACACCTGGTTAGTCTGTGATATTGTGCAGTGACCCCAGAGTTTATAATCCAAGAGTGACGCCGGTCTAGGCGCAGGTGTTGAAGATGAGTCTGGAATATCGAACACATATATCCGCTTCCGTGCCCAAGTTCAATCCCGACGTGTGCTGCTTTGCGATGGGGTGGTGCCTCCCTCTCAAGCCAATCTCAGGACCTCAGAGGCATATCGTCAGTCAATTCTCCCTCCAACTTGTTACTGCACCATTACGCTGTTTCCTGACGTGCGAATCCCTCAGGCGAGAATCCCTTCCGATGGCAGAACATGTCATGCCACCTCGAGAGTGCGTAAATGAGCAACATAAGAAAAAAAAACACCTTTCATGCCCGAGACAAACCGACAGGTTCATGCAGGTGGATGCTAAGAGTATGGTGTATAAGTGTGTATATAAAGCGATTGGTAATGGGCGTGGTCTTGCGTTGAGTGTGATCCTGACGTCGGATCAAAGGCTCCGTGAGACCTCTAATATCCATTGCCCTTTGCATACCGAGTTGATGAGGATTGTGTAAGATGGTGCCTTTGAGGAGCGGGTGGAATATTCTTCCGTAATGGGTCCGCCATTCTTCGTGGACGCCATGCCTGATCGGCCCAAATGTTTGACTCCTTCCTGTCGTGCATATACATCGTTTCGGTCGGGGTGGGCCGAGGGGGAAGACTCTGTAGTGCAATGTAAGCTGGAGATCTTTGTCTCGAGCATAGTTTTTGAAAGAAAAGACATTGAAGGGGCGATTTGCAAAGGCACTTGCGCTGTCGACTCTTCAAGCAGGGCCCTAGCAGGATCGCGGCAATGTTGTATCTATTGTCTTGTCAGATCAGTGTTGGGGAGCATTGTGTGCATGACGACTTACAACTTATATCAGATCAAAATCCCAGTTGTTAGCAACCTTATCTTTGAGACCAATAGCCATCTTGACGTTAATGCGCTCCTAGGAGCGAGGGAACATGTACTCCATGGCGAAGGCCTTCCATATGGCTCAGCGGAGTATCCAGAACCAAAATGTCGAGCGGCACCCCAGCCTGACCCAGTGTGCCAGGTTACAAACCAGGTGACGTTTCTGGTTGAATTCGGGGTTATTCGTAGACCAGGACTTGAACAAGGTAGGATATAAGCGTAGAGGGCATCTCCTCGACTCAAGAGGTGGTTTGCAGATGTGAACCGCTGTGCTCGTGTCATCTTGCAGCAAGCTCACCAATGCGGCAACGACTGACGATGATAGACATGATGTTGCTGACCATATCCTGAGGTTTCTGTCATTTGATCTCGAGACATACTTTGTTATATAAGAGATGACGGCGTGGAGGGTCATTCCCAATTGATCTCTCGGTATGTTCGATGAGGTGCAGTTCCAAATCACCAACCATCCCTCCTCCATTGGAAGAACTTCGAACGTGTTATCTCGGATCCAAACATTGCTCGCGTTTTCAGCACGAGCGTCGGACAATGTGTTGTATTATTGAGAACGCGAGCCTTTGGTCTTTTAATATATGGCTCTGGTGGTATATTTATTTGTATATCATTATTCGTGGATAAATAGCACCTTCGTGTCGTCAACAATCAGTGTATGAACACCTCCCAGGAGGAGAGGTGATTACGAGGGCCGCAGAGTGCTGATGAGAAGTTATGGTTATATAAGAGAAAGGGATGATGGCATTATGTATAAGAAATGTGAATATTCTATGGAGACGAGAAGTCAATCCAATCTGGGTTGATTGCTTCTCTTTATACCTGAGCATGAAGGGGGGGCATGTGGCTCATAGTATTTGCCAGGGGGCGATTGCCATGCTTCACCGCAAGAGCATACCAAAGACAACCAAAGAGACTAAATAATGCCATTGGATGTAATCATGTTTATTGACCAAATTCCGGTTGCAATGGGTCTGCCTGGCCCCCTCAACGATTCACAGCCGCCAGGGAAGTGGCACTTTGCCTGGCACTGCTTGCCAGCTGCACTGCACTCACCCCGTCAACAAAAACAAAACAGGAATGGCCCTCAACACACAAAATTTCCTTGCTTCCTCACCTCAAACCTGCATCCAGTCGCGTCACACACATCGGTACCGCCTCTATCCAAACATTCCTTCTTCTTGCCTGACCACCTGTACCAAGGCACCCGATCTACCTCGCATTGTCTTTCCCGCCTCACCTCTTATTCTTTGGACACAAAAACATGGCGAAAAAGATCCCACCGGATGTTTTGTCAGCAGGTGTAGCCGAAACTCTTGCCGAGACAGCAACCTTGAGAGAACAATGCAAGAGTCAACAAGAAGAGATCAAGAGTCTGAGTGAACAGCAGACAGAATCCGAAATCGAGATTGGATTTCTCAGAGAACTAAGAGAAATTCTCGAGAATAAAATGATGCAAAAGGATAAGGAGATACAGCAACTTTACGAAAGCCTCTAGGAGTGGAAGGAGAACTGTCGCGTCTCTGACGAGAGCCTGACTGCCGCTGACGAGGATATCAAGGAACTGGTAGCAAGGCATGAAGCCTCTCAACAGCGCATCCAGGATCTCGAAAAAGATGTCTCGAGCTATCGACAGCAAGTCGAGAAGTTGGTCATAGCCTTCCGCAACAAGGCACGCAAGGCTCTTGTTTGCGGTATCGCCCTCAAATCAGCCTACAAGATCGTGCCGTCTCTCCAGGATCAAGCCACGATTCAACGGGTGCAACGACTATCAGAGAAGGCAACCTTACCCCGATGGGTCGAGAAGGAGGTTACTTCGGTCCTCAAGGAGGCTGGTGTTGCTGAAACCAACAACTCGCTGCGGACACCCGCCTTGACCCCCAGCAGGGAGGAGACAACCAACGACGAGGAGAAGCGACACCTTAAGAGAAGACGATACGAATGAATCCTGTACGATTGTGACATTGTTACGAGGATTGTGCCGGAGTTTTGGGGTAATGCGGATGGTTTGGGAACCTGCTATCCTTTGTTGTGTGCATGAGTAACCATGTCTATGGCTAGGAACTATACGAAGTCGCCTGTACTATTTCTTTTTGGTTCGTTTTTCTTTGTTTGTATGGATTATTATCAGTCAGATATCATGTATGCAGTCTTTAACGGATGTCTTTGTCTTGGAGACGGAACAAAGCCTGCCAGAACTAAACTCGAGTATCTTTGTATGTTTGATCACAAAATCGCTAACTGCTTTTATGTGTCTTTAATATTCTACTCTATCATTATTCGGTGGAAAGAATATGTCTCCCTGCACAAGCCTGAACAAATGTAGGCAGGTAAACGAGACGCAACTGCGGAGTACTATGGCAACCTTGCGTGCAACGAAGTTGAGGGTTGATGTGAAAAGGTAGATGGCGATTAAGCAGAGAGTTTGGGGCTCTTCAGCGTGATGAAATCCCTTGTATCACGAATCAATATCGCGAGTTTGAGAAACAAGTGTTGCGTCAGCAAGAGCCAAATAACAGACCAATCAGGACCCCCAATCATTCCCTCTCTTCATTTTAGTTTCCGTGACCAATCTCATCTATCCTCTACTATGCCCCAGTAACCTTCTGCTGGAAATGTGCAGTTAGCCAAGCGGACCAACTTATTACATGCAGCTTCCCGAAGACGGAAACATACAGCACCAGACTCTCTCGCTCCCCACACAAACAAACAAGATCCTTTCGTTTGAAGATATGATTCCGATCTTGACTTCTTTGCCATGTCTGTACCCGAACATGAAGGTCATATCCTTTGTCATGTCTCTGCCCTGAGTGTTACCCGTTTGTTCAACAGCTCAACTACTTTCTGCTATATCCTACTTCATCTCCCCAATAATTCAACGATAGACACGGAAATCACCAGCTCTCTCAAACTAGAATCCTTCTGGCTCTCAAAGATGGAAAACTTACCCCCCGAGATCATCCGCCAAATCCTCAACGAACTCCCCCCCTCCTCACTAAAAGCCATCCGCATATGCTGGCGTTTCCTCGAGTCCTTCATACTTCCCAATCTCTTTCACACTGTCAGAATCAACTTTGCTGAAAAGCACATCAAGAGACTTCAAGGCATAGCCCTCTCACCACACCTAGCGCCTCTGGTTGAACAACTGATTTGGATCACCGCTGGCACACGCGACACACACGATGATCTGTATGGCCATATCAACACCTGGGCCGGTCATGAAGATTATATTAAGGAGTTCCGCCAGCACTTCTTCCTGTGTCTCGATGCCATGCCAAACCTGCACACCTTTGCCTCAGAGCTTGGTCCCATAGGCATCAGCTCAGAGAGAGACGAGATAGATAGTCTCATCTACGCCCTGTGGCCTGCAATGTGCAGACCACAGTCGAGAATCACCTCTTTCAGGTGCCAAGATCCCTTGAACTACATGCGATGGCTCAATTACGAGTGTCTACAAGCCATGGGAGGTCAAAACACCGAGCCACCTCCCTCGTTCCCCGCCGAGGCTCTCCGCAAGACAGGTAACATGATGCTTAGATTTCCCACGGAGTCTCCCTGGGAAAGGTCTCATAGGTCGATTCTCGAAGGCCGCATCTTGGCCTACTCCCCTACGGTTGACCTGGATCCCTTGTCTGCCATGGTCATGGTTTGGGACCGGCCATTGAAGAAGCTCCTCAAGCTGGATCTTCGGTTCGATACGGCTGGAGACGACTGGAAGGCGGCATGGGACTCCGTGGGGTTGCTTAAATTCTTTCTAACGGAAGCTAGCGAGATTCGTGAGCTGTCGTTCAGGTTCAGGCCGACTCGAGTCCATTCCACGCCAACCTATCATTCCGAGTTTGTCTTGACTACGCTCCTTGGTTGCAGATGGAAGTTCTTGCAGACCATCAAGATCAGCTATACCATGTTGCCAGTGCAGCCCTTGATCTCATTCATGAAGGCTCACGCAGAAACTCTAAAGCATATCCTGATCCGCAACTGCTCCGACAACAAGAAAAGTGTCGAGATCATCAGGGGTATGGCAAAAGTGAAAAACCTTCAACTGCATCGTTTCCTCGTGTTCCCCTTTCATAAAGGGTACATCAAGGCAAAGGAAACATGGATGGTCCCTGAGAGGCTCGTCCTGGACTTTGTCAACAAAAAGGACCCTTCCCTGGACCCCTTCAAGGAATGCATGTTGGGTCTGAGGTGTAACTGGGGAACAGTTACCCAAGAGGCGGCCCCAGTATCTGAAGAATGGCCAACGGACAACGGGATGCATTTTACTTGCAGGCAATGCCTGGGCCTAGGTCAAGTCGCCTAATCGAGATAGCTTTGTTAATAACGGAGGCAGCCGATATGTTGGCCAGATGGGATACTCGGCATGGGCGACATTCTTTATAAACAAAAAGTTAGGCCAAGGCAGTCTTTGCAATACCAAAAATCTAAGCACTTGTTTCATGAAAGAAAATATCTACAGAGCTCTTCCTGTGATTCTAAAGCTCCTCCAACGCCAATACCAGCATACCCAGTCGTGATTTCATATTCGTTCCAACCCACCACCAAAATCTACGGACCTTGCGTGACGACCTCCAGAGCTTCCAATCATTGGACTCCAGCACTAGCCGCGCTCTCACCAACCTTGAGCTCCTCCTCTGGAACGCCGACACCGACGCTGGCCACGCTAAGCACGCTCTGCGTTGTCATTCCTCGCTCGCGTTCACCTCCCGGTCGGATGAGGCCTCCATCTCGGGGTCCTGCGATGCTGACTCCTCCGGCAGGGGTGACGTTGAAGCTGGCAGTGGTGCTGACGCTCTCACTCCTTGGTCGACTGGCATCGCTCGTCCTCCTTGAGCGGACTTGCCTCTCCAGCTCTCTAATTCGATGCTTCAAGGCATCATTCTCCTTCTTGGCCGCTTCGAGCTCATTTCTATAAAAGGCCGTCTCCTCGTATCGCATCGTGGCCGGCATCATGCCAGGGCTCAGTTGCTCGCTGACGCTTCCCGGCGTTGCGCCAACCGAACTCGGGGGAATCGACGTGGGCGCAGGGATCCTCTGATGCTGGAAGTAGCTCGAAGGGTCAAGACTGTGTTGGGGCACGGGTGAGTTTGTCTGGCTCCTGCGAGAGGCGGAGCTGTTCTGCCGCGAGAGAGGGGTAGCGTGCGAGGGGCGAGGGGCATGAATCCGTGCCTCGTAGGACGACGACAGCTGCTGATTGCCGTAGCTCTGAGATGCTGTGGATGATGTTCGCTGGTGGCGGGCGGTCGGGATGGAGAATCCTGATCCGGATAAGAGAGATTGCTCGGCGACATCATGGGACGAGTTTGCGGCCGAGGTGGACGATGTGTTTGAAACGACCGAGGCGTTCTGGGCAGCCCGGAGAAGGGAGAGTTCTCGAGTCAGGCGGTTGACCTATGATGAATATTAGATGCTAGAGGCTTAGTTCATGTATTGTTCTCTACTCACCACAGCCTCCTGCTCCTTTTCAAGCTGGAGATGGAGCTCCGCAGCGGTCAAGGGTCGAGGATGTCTCAAAGGCCCAGGACCAGGCCCAACAGCATGCTCACCAGCCGATCCAGGACCGACCGAAGCATGAACAGGCGGTTGAGAAGCCGTAAGAACTGGCGATGGAAGAGAAGGAGATTGAGACTGGTTGACGGCACTCTGGTTTGAAGGGAGGATGTTCAGGGACGGCGAGGGGGGAACTGGCGGAGCAGCCATCTGGTTCGTAGACTGGCGGCGAGAGACCGCAAGAGAATGAGGCGAAGGAGGGACAGAGTTGAGATCCGGCATGCCGGTGATGAAGCTGAAACTACAGCTACTTTTCGATGCTGTAGAGTAAAAGTTGGAAAGATGCTGAAAGGGAAGATAACGACGGGGTTTGTCATGAAAGAGAAGGAAACCTAAGTCGAAGCCCGACGCGTACGGGACCGAGAGCCTTACGGGCGCGGCGTTCCCACCGTGGGTGCGGGGGTTTAGCGGGCCGCTGGCACCACTGGAACGGATGAGGCGGGCGCTAAAACAGCGGCTGTCCCCCTGGACCCGGCTCGAGAAATCCGACTGGTTCTGTCAGAGCCCCCTGAAACTCGGTGACAGTTGTCGTGATGTGAGATTAGTTCCCTTGTCACAGTTGTGATGAAGAGTTGAGATTGCTGTTGTTGAGTCAATCAGGGTGTTGTGAGGCCTTGAGATACGTGGGATGACCTTGTATGCGTCATTGTTTCACGACGAGGCTTCTTAGAGTCAGTACTTGTGCTGCATTAACCGAAGGCATGAATAATTAATTCGCCAGTGTATCATGCATATAGTATTAAGGACTACTTGCTATCACCTATTCCAATTGCCGGCATAGAATGCTGCATTGCATGACCAGGGAAATTGCCCAACCTCACCACCAAAACTCAAGCTTCATATCAGTGACACGTGCATCTTGAGAGCTTCACACCAATCAACCAATACCCAAAGTCTTAAAAATACTGACACTAGACCGTCAAGAGTCTAGAATTCCTATTCCGGATGAATCCAATCTTATCGCCATATTCCAGCCATTCATTGACCCGTAGAGACCATCTCGATCTGGCGTCATGATGTAATTCTTCCTATGACGGCATACACTCGCGCCTCGACGTCAATGTTCAATCATTTCTACCGTAGTCGGTACAAGCTCCATATCTTGCTGCTGTATTTAAGGAGCGCCGTTTCGATACCGTTGCAACTTCAACAACCGTCTTTACTCAACTACACTCCTAATACAACCTTCAACTCTACACCAAGAATAACAGTCATCATGCCCGAGGGTCGTCAGTCTCCTTCTCCTGAAGGCCAGAGCGGTCGCCAGCTGCAGGATCCTACTGGATCTGGAAAGGGTGGTCTAGGCAAAACAGAGTACAAAGACCCCAAGAGTCAACTTGATGTGAGATTCCTACTGCAGATGCAAGCATCCAGTACTAACTCAGATGTAGAACCTTGTGTCGAACCCTAAGCCCATCACCGAGGATATCCTAAAAGAAAAATTCGCCAAGGGTTCCAAGAAGGAGTGATATTTCTGTCGGGAAGCTAAGATGATCGGATTGTTAATGCTGGCGGAACGAATCATGAACGATGGGATAGCTTGATGGATCACCGTATCATGTACTATAATAAATCATGAGCGAGGAATCAATTTAAATTCATGTTGCACGTGCGCCATGCTTGAAGGTGATAACTCGTTACAAAGCAACAAAGGACTATCCTGTCAAAACCAACAATCCCCATTCTCATCAACCGTTTTCATGATGGTCATCATTTCATGATCTTTAGTGCTTCTCACCACCCTCAGGAGCGCTAACGTTGGGAATGTTCTCCGTAGGAGCAGGCTGAGTAGAAGTACCAGGAGAATCACCAGGACCCGACTCGGGAGCAGCGGTACCAGAGGTCTTCTCCTTTCCAAACACCTTCTCGAGTCCAGCAGCCTTGTAGGCGCTACCACCAGCCTCCTCCGTCTTCAGATCAGCCAGACGTCGAGCCTCGGCGTGAACCTCCTGAACTTGTCGGCTGCTATCCGTGTAGAACTGGGCGACCTTCTTGCCGGTGGGTGTGTGAGAGGCCTTCTCAAAGTACGAGCTGAGACCGAGCCATAGGCTATTGGCGCGCTGGGTGATACCGTAGCTCTGGTCGGTGGCCTTGGCCCGGTCGGTGGCGTGGTACTTTGTGTCGAGGTTCTGGAGGGTGGTGAGGAAGCGGTTCGAGACGTTGTGCTTGGTGTCTAGCTCGATTCCGCGCTGGATGGCTGCATCTCCGATCACGTAGCCCTGGGCGAGGTACTCGGCCAGGATTCGGGCGCGGGGCTTTTCCTCCTGGGTAATCTCGTCGGAGTCGCGGTCGGCGTTCTTGGTGGGGTGAGCGGCATCATCGTCGACGTCCTCGCCGGCGCTGGTAACCTCGAGGTGGTTGGGTCCGAGCTGGGTGTTGTGGAGGAGGAGAGCAGTCTTCTTGGCCGTCTCCTTCTCAAAAGTGACGTCGGCCGACTTGGTCTCGCCCTCAGTGGTGACCTTGAGATCAGCGATCTTGCCGCTAGTGGCCGAGGTTAGTGGAGGTCCGTGGTGCCATGTGGCTAGTAGGCATCGTGAACTTACCAGAAGCTGAAAAAGTCCTTGATCTCGCTATCGCTGGTGGCGGCAGCAATGTTCTTGACGTGAACAGTAGCGTTAGAAGCCATGGTGAATGTGTCTGTTAGGAGGTAGATGATATATGGTGATGTTGTGAATGGATGTTGGTGAGGGAGGGGTAATGGAGGGGTATCCAAGCTTGGAGTGCTTGAGTTTTGCGCGACGCGGCAAAGGGTTTTTATAATAACACGCGGAAAACTTGTAGGAATGACGACACCATAAACTGGATCGTGACGACGGGAGGCAAGACGTGTTTGGTCAAGTTGGTGGGGGAGCTTGTTCAGGCGCTTGAAGAGGGATTCAGTTGAGAGGGAGGGAGCTGTTGATGGATGATGCGGGGGAGGGCGACGTCATCGACACGTTGGTCGCATGATGGGCGGTGCAAGCGTGGCTGTGCAGCAGTTATGTGTTAGGAAGATACGTGGCTGTCCTCCTGTGGTATGTGTATCTGCAAGTATCCTCTTATGTCTCTACAGAAATGTTGGGATCAACTGCTCGTTGGAGAATCAAGCAGTCTAGCAGCTGTCACTGATGATTGCACGCTCAGGAACGCATCCCTTACGTAGGTTGTGTGGCAAAGGCAATGAGACAATCTCAACCAAACAAGGCCGCATGAGCACATCTAGCCCTGACATGTGAAAGACCCTTTTCCTGCGCACCAGACCTCCTTTACAATAGTTTTATCTGCAACATGCACCCATTCCCGAGGTCTCTCTCTATCCTTTCCATAGCCTCTTCTTGATGCACACCCGACGGCGTCATCTAGATGGCACACTCACCACACGCGGATGAGACACGCGATGTGTCGGTTGCGCGTCTTGACACGCGTAACTTGCTATGCTTCGAGGCAAAGCATCTCGGTTTCGTTTTCGATTTTCTGAACTTGTTTTGATGTTGCTCTATTGCGAAAGAATGATGATGCTTCTCTTTGGTGGGAGTGAGTGACAACTGATACTGCATCTCATCACCGCCTTTAATCCAGCCACCCACCGCCTTCGAGGTAACGGCTCCATCTTAACCCATGAACCCCTGTTCATCAAATGCAAGAGCCACAAGCGGGAATTTTTTTATTGATGACATTCACCCCCTTCCACTTCAATCTGACCATTGTCTGAACCCTTCGCTTATCATCTCTGCAGCATAGATTCGATCATTTCAGGGGAAATTTCCATGCCATCATGTCACAGTGGCCAGAGACTTCTCCCATGATACCACAAAAGTTACCGTACCAACTGTAACGCTGTCACGCGACGGAGAGCCCGCTTGAGCCGACCCGCCAGCCTTGTTCTTGTCCAGCGGTTCGGTTCCTCATCTGGTCAAGTCTAAGCAAGCCCACTGCGCGTTTACGAGTGTTGGGGGGGAGAAGCAAGCTGGTCACAGGGTGGGAAAAAGGTTGGCGATCGCCTCGCCCGAGACCAGGATCAGGCAATCCCTGCACCAGAGAAGACTCTTCTCTCTCTTCTCTCTTCTGCAAGAGGCATCGAATGAAGAGGTGACAATGAGGCCACAATCATCTATGTCCCACCGGTAATTCCCCATCATCTCGTTGCATTGATCAAAGGCTTATTGCCCATCTGCCTCATATTTAAACGGTCATCCAACACGGGCATCAAGGCGGTCAAAGCGGTCGTTCCCCTCCCCGGACGGCACTGCATTTTTGCAACCCTAGCTTTAAGGAGCACACCATCCATGGGGGCGACTCCATTTCGTTTCGGCGCCAAGGAAACAAACTAAAAGGAACTTGAATCCTTTCCCTCTCTTTGTCGCTGCTGATGATATACCCGACTACTACTATCCCACACCGCCACCCAAGAGTCTTTTTTTCCTTCTTCTTTCTTTACACAACCACACTTTCTCTTTTGCGAGCGTGAATATCTCATTTTCAGTATTGCGAGGCGCCTGGAGTTTGATTGTTGATCGAAAGAAAAAGGTGAGAGTGGCGAGCTACTCCCCCTGGTTGCCCATCGAGACACGCGACTGACCATAAATCCCAACAAAAAAGAAAGAAGAGAATGCAACAAATCTAGACTCTCATTCCCATGCCTCTCGTACCAAGTTCAGCTCCGCTGCCTAGCAGCATGTCAACCTTTGCCTATCTGCGCGAGCAGAAGATACTAAACATCGTCTACATCGCCCTCCTCAGCATCGAAGCCCTCATGGTCGTTGGAGTCTGCATCATGGCTCTCGTCAAGCGAGTCAAGTTACACCGACGGCTCAAAGCGAGAGCCTGTCCATACCTTCCTGTCGACGACCTCTCTTCTCTGGATATAAAGAGATCAGTATTATGACGGCCGATACTCGAAAAGAAAGATACTGGGCATAGCCCATCCACCACCACCACACGACGACGACACGACCATATATTCCTTTGTTCAAGTACATAAACCGAAATTGGATGCGAGCGAGAAGCGCTCGTATATGGAATTACAGCAGATGTGCCCATAATTAGGGGCATTTTATCCTCTTAGGATGATATTATTGGAGCAACGTTGGACATGTTCACTTGATGCTGAACTTTATGAGTAACGACTTTATATACCCCAGTCTTATAGCTAATTCCACATATTTTCTTGTCTTTATCTTGCCGCTCGACAGTTCTTACCATTTAGCAAACCTCCCAGGGTTGAGATGGCAGGATTGAACTCACTAGCATAAAGAAATACGAGCAAAAGGATCACAACCGCGATCATGATGGCCAACATACAGAACAAGCCGACATCATTACGTGCATTTTGCGTAACTACCGACAGGCCACTTCGATGGAACTGAGTATCAGAGCTGGACCCTCTACACAAGGATGGTTTCGCCAAGGCATGTTGACACAACACTCGAAACGGCGTCGAATGATGTTGCTGTTTGAAGTTCTTGAAGCATTGCTGCATCGACAAAGAACCTGGGTGGTGCGGAGCTTTGGGGGCGCACCATCTTGCTGAATAGAGATGGGCTTGACACTCTTTGCTTGACTACAAAGGCACAGGTACGGAGTTTAGATCGGAGGGTGCCGCTTCGTTAGGACCATGCGACCAGTCCCTAGAGTTGGCGAAGGGAGGATGGATACGAGCTTGAGCATGATCTACCATTAAAGGCTCGCACTCAAAGCTCAACTGAGTCATCATGAAAGTCCGAGGATCGGAAAGGTGTTGGTCTTACCACTAGATGCAGGTACAGTGATGAATGTGGTGTGAGACTACCTACATACATTCAGATATGCCTGTGGTGTACGAGCGCAAGGCAAACGAAGAATTTCCTCCCTTGCTTGCTGCCTGTGCCACCAAAGAATAACAAATTGATGCCTCTTAAAAATTCCCCTTCCATTATTATGTGATAGGTACGCAAATCAAGAACCGTGACATTTTGGATAATCTCTCCCCTCTATCTCAGGCGTTGTCGTGATCCAGATCCACGCCAAGCCATCTTCTGCCTATATCCCGGTCCACCCCAGCCACCCTGAGTAAGACGAACAACATAGTGCCCGCAAATGACTCGAATCTTGATTGGTACTTTAGTGGAGGAATAGTATCATTCTCTAGGCTGCAGTTGCCTATTTCCCTAGTCTTGAGCCAAAACTGTGCACACATGTGCCGTGTGAGTCAGGCGGCAATGGACATCGATACTCATTATAAAAGATGCTTGGAAAACGGTAGTGTGAGTATTCTCAAGATGTAACACATTCATTTTTACAAGATCTGTATATATCGGATTTTCTACTTTTGTTTTGACTCGTGCCCTGATTACACTCGCGATACGTATGCGTTACACCAACGAGGCCATGATACGTAACCTCATTGCTCAGCATTGGAAACATACACAACAAGATACAACAACTGAGCAACCGAATCACACCCATCACCCCTGAGAAACTATATCAAGGTTCAACTGCATCAACCATAAGTTCACTTGGACTTGACCCGCCATTCCCGGCAACCCAAGCCAAGATGGACCCCAACAACCCCCTCAGGTTCCAAAACCTCCCCTTCGACATCCACTTCGAAGTAGCAAAGCAACTCGACTATCCCGGAATAGTAAACCTAGCCTCAACAAACCGCTTCTTCCATCAAAACCTTGATCCCATCGCCATCCTCACCAGGGCAGAACTCGCCGACTGTTGCGAGAACCAGGATCGTCACTTTCGAGAGATTGGAAGGGAACTATACGCCTGCTTCAAATGTTTCCGTTTCTTCCCGAAGAAGAAATTTGGAAGACCTGCCTGGTTTGGTAGGGATGCGTGGCAGAATCGCTTCTGTCTTGACTGTGCTGGCAAGTTGAGGCATTATGAGCACAACAAGTTTGTGGAGAATGGGACAAGAAACTTGAAGTACTACTTTTGTCATAACTGCTGTCGATATCAGACGAGGTCTACCAAGTGTCAGGGGAACCCCATTGATGAGAATTCTAGCGAGGCTGAGATCGCTGAGGCCTTGGCTCTCTGCACAAAGTCTCCTCGTCGAGAATGTCAAGGCCTGGAAACACTCCCAACACACATCATGTTGAACATTGCTTCTTTCCTGGACTTTCGAGACGTTCTTCGTCTCGCACAAGCAACCCATACTCTCAACGACATTGTCAAGCCAAACAGCTGGGTCTCTCTGCCTACTCGCTACCGTTTCGTCCGGGACAAGTGGACAAAGGACGTGGCAGGCACGGAGTTCTCCGACATTGAGAATTTCCCCTGTTACATGTGCTTCCGCATCCGAACGAAGCGAAAGTTCACCGACAAGCAGCTCGAGATGGCAGAGAAGGAACCAGATACAGCTTGGAAGATGCGTTGCCAACGATGTGTATGCCTGATGGGTCGCAGCAACAAGAGTCTCACACGTATCGAACACCGACGACGAGAAATGTGTGAGATTTGCAAGTGCATCAAGCATATGAGGAAGCCGTGCGTTGGGTGCGTGGAACTCTATGTTCAAGGGGCTCTTGATCGTGAGGCCGTAGAGCCAGAGGAGGAAGATATTTTTGGTGGGTTGGATATTGTATTTGATGAAGATAGATTGGCTAGGGAGGCGAGGGAAGCGAAGGTGTTTAGGGAGACTTTTTTTGTTTGGGAGGAGTACGGCGCTTGGGGCGATATTTGTTGAGTTTGTTGCGAAGGTTGTTTTCCTAGCATTTTGCATTCTCATGTTGGAACGTTTCCGTTGAGTTTCTTGGCTAGAACTCTCTCTCTCTTTCTGTGTTTAGTCCTTGTTCTGTTTTGACATTTCTTCACGGCCGTTATGATATCTCATAGTCAATCCAGCAAGTTTCAGAACAGCGGCTACCATTGATAAGTGTGGATCTACTAATTCATGGATGGGGGGCTATGAGTAAACCGGTTTCTAGACTAAAGTAAATAGTTTTCTCCTTCTTCAGTCTCTAGGGTGACTGACCAAGAGCACTTCCCGCGGAGGTTATAAGGACGACTGTTCAGGTTCCAATCACGTCAGTGCATTTGCTCATCAAACAAAGCATTTAGGGGTCAAGCATGGTTCTCTATCTCTATATAAAACAAGGGAAGCATGGAGTTGGTAAGTCTCAACTCTCTGTATTGCACCCAATACGCCAAACATGTAGTCGACTTTCCCGCGGAAAGTTAACCCTCTACCAAGCATTCTGCAAAGGATCCCACAAACTCGGAAGAAACTGATCAATAAAAGAAGGATCAAGCATAGAAAACTCTGAAAAATCCGAATTCCCATCTTGTCTAGGGTCCTCAGGCACCATGGCCAAAAGCTTGTCCACAACCTCTGTATGTTGCGCAAGGCAAATATCTCCAAGATCCCATGCATGTTTCTCTTTATGAGATCGAAGAGCTGCAAGGAGATCTGAAGCAGTCTTTAATGAGTTGCTTTGTGAAAGACCAAAAGGGGAATTCTCTGTTTCGAGGGCGCAGCGTAGGAGAAAGCTCACGGCTGCTGGGAATGAAAAGGCACTGCTTGGTAGCCAGAAATCGGCGAGATGCTCAGGTTGCAACTCTTGAATGAGGATGAGCATTTCCTCTGATGTTCTTCTAGCTTCCGTGTAGCAGTTTAGTAAACGACCATCTCCAGCGTTGGAGATGCGCTTCTCAGCTTCGAGCTCGATCCGTTGGAGTAGAAGTCGGACGGTGAGATAAGCTAGGCGTAGATTCGGTGCACCTGGAATGTCAAGATTCGTTCCTCGGATGATTACCCGGCGAACTCTGTCGTTCATAGAGTCGATCCAGTTGTTGAGAGCGAGTTCTAGATGAGTGACATCTCCGAGTTCATCCGTCTTCCTCAGCTGGTAGATGTGCGTCAAGTGAAGATCCAACACGTCGGTCAATCCGACGAGAGCCACATATATGGAAGCTTTTAAAAATTTCTCTGCCGAAGAACCCTTTTCGCAGAGATTCTCTATTGTAGGTGAAGGCACGTCGTATTGCATCTTTGAGATGTGTGGTGGTGTCCCATGCGAGAGACTTGTCCTGCACCCGTGTTAGTGCAAACACTACATGGCAAAGATATCTTACCATTTATCGTGGACTATTATAGCCCACCAAATTCTCATCCGAAGATTCTTCTCAGACCGTGGTATCTCCCAAGGCACCGGGTTATGATTCAACCCAAGTGAATGAGCCATAGCTATAGCAGATCCAAGCAGCACACCATTACCAATGAGAGAGGTGGTTGGCCGACCACCAACATTCAATAAAATCGCCTCGATTATTGACATCCCTGGAGACCGATATAATTGCGAATAAGTAGCTTCTGTAGCAAGATTCCAGATGAAGCGCCCATCAGGACGTCTTTGACGGGATAGACTGGGAGAGCTACTCCAAAAGGTCACCGAGTGCGCATACAAGGATGTCAGAAGTGCAGGAGATATCCCATCTTTGTTTATGCTGTATTGTCTTCGGAAAGACGCCTCATCTAGAAGAGGAAACGATGAATTGACTTTTTGAAAATACCTGCGGTATGTCAACCAAAGCCTGCAGAGACTTGTTACGACTCTTACACGTCTAGTAAATCGGTCATGAAAGGCTCTAGAACCTTTTCAGCGATCTGAAGTTTTTCCACGGGAAGGCTTCGGTTCGAGTCGAGACCCAACGGTTGCTTCTGTACCATGGTGAATAGCACGGGTCGAGACCTGTTCCCGGGCACAGGAATTATTATCCTGGAGCCTCGGGTTGCACTGGGCATTGCGGATAGGTAGTCGGATAAGACTTGGTTGTCTGAAGTGACGGCCGGTCCGACGATGTGGAGGTTGTGTTGCTGCTCTTCGTTTGACCCTAGTGCGAGAGGTGATTCTTCTTGTTGGGTATCTTGATGCCGTGGCCACTCTGTACTTGTCGACATACCCTGAGAGACGCCAATTGGGTTGCTGGGGGCTTGAGCACGAGGAGACGAAGCGGTGGGATCCGTGTCAATGCTTGGCCGGTCTTGAACCAACAGGGCCGGTGTGTTGCGGGCTCCGAGCAACCGGGTCGGCCGCCGACGCCGAGCCCTCGGGGTCCCACTCGTCCCGGAGGGAAACACACAATCGGTGCGGTGCGCCCGGCACATGAGACATGTCTCAGAGGAGGCCTCAGACTGACACCGGGATTTACGTTTCCTGCAGGGGAGACAGGCCGGCCGGAGGTGGGACCTATACGGCCGGTCATTTGGGGACTGCTGTTCCATATTTCTCTCTCTGTGCTTTGAGTGAATTACAGATGCCCGCGGCATGGGAGGAAGAGAGGAGTGTCTTGGATAAGACAATGGGATGTCATCTTTTCCGCGGGGAACTAAGGACAGTATTTGACAGTGTCTGGAAAACTGTGGCCGCGGGCATAGTGCGGGAATGTCCCACACTGTTCATCACATCTGTGATGAACGAGAGATCAAAGACTGGCAGGCATATGTGTAGCGAAAGGATGCCTCCCTATGATAGCCAATGTCTATGGAGTACGTCAGAACAAACGCTGTTATAGATGCAATCAATTGGAGTGATTGAGAACCGAGCTGATACTGGGGAAACCTGCATGGCCGTTGATGTTTAGTGTTGTTGTTCTACATGCAAAGAACAGTGCAAGAAACACACAAGTAAGTCCAGAAACAAAGGCTCACATCAACAACTTGTTTTGTTCTCAAGCATGCCCAGCGTATCAGGAACATGAGTGGTTGTTCATCATGAAAGAGCCAACACTTCTGTTCAGCGACTTACTCCTATAGGTCTTTAATCAGTAATTCATCCTAATACCAAAATTTAATATCACTTCTATAACCAAAATCACAAACAAATACATCACCATACCTTTATAATTACCTTCAAGAATGGTCATATTATTCCTCTCATTCTAAGAATCGCATCAACCTGCTGCTGAACCATCTGCCTAACCACCCTCCCATTAATATCATCCCACAACCTCTTAAACTCAATCGCCATAGCCTGTCCCTCAGACCTCAAACTCAACGCCAACTGTTCAGCATTCTTGATGGCTTTCATCAACGGACAGGTCAACTTTTTGCTGTTGCACAAGATACCGTGCTGGCCACTGTGCAGTTGTCGATGATTCTCAATGTCGATTAGTCCCTTGGCGAGATAATCGTGCTTGGAGGTTAGCTGACGACCCGTGTCGATGAACTTTTCCATTAGTTGGGTAAAGTCAGGCGCCCACTCGATTACCTGAGGTGGTATCTCTGTCGAAAAGATTACAAAGTCGATATAGTCTAGACTTTCCCATTCGTCGTTGCTGGACTGTGTGGAAAAGATGGGGTTGACGCCCCAGATTTGTTGTTGCTGTGGTGGACGCTTGTACCGATGAAGGTTGTAAGTCTCTGGGCAGTTGGGATGAGAGCACGGAAACGTGGTCATGGAAATGTAGCAGCAGCCGTGGTGAGGGCATTGGATCCGGGCATTGTGCTCAGCTGCGCAGTTGCAATCTATGGGCTTTGCGAATGGGTCGACATATCTGGCGTACACGCCATCATATATGAGCGGTCGCACATTGCATCTAAGCGTATGAGTGACAATTTGCCAGCACATTCTTACCTTTTTCTTTCGTAATATCTCAAGGAGATAGTTTCAACTCGAAATTTGTTGCTTTTAGAGGGCTCGCAAGTCCAAACTAAACTTCAGTCGTTCAACGCGTTGGTCTCTCGTGCCTTGCAAGACTTGACATACGGGTAATTATATATATCTACGTATACAAGTGCTCATCTGAGCGTTGTTCTGGTGTTCGCCCCTTTTCACTTCACACAAACCTCTCCTTTCTGAACAGCTACTGTGGTCTGTATTGTCCATATGACTACGGCAGTAACAACAAAGACAGTCTACGTGTGCTCTAGAATAACAAGCCTGGCAACGGCACTTTCGCAAATTATCAAGCTGTTTCAACATAACAATACTAATTAATATTAGGTAGTGAGACCATCGATTCTTCTCCACGCTCGGCGTTGGGCCCCCTTCCCAACCTTTGGAAGAGAGGCTAACAATACACCTCCTAGAAGGAGGACAATAATCGGCCACAACTAAGACCGTCCAAACATCCAAACCTTTCTCCAGAAGGTCTCCGGCTTCTCCTCCGAGTTCTCCTCTTTGACGTTGTGCCTACCGACAATCGTGAGGAACACTTGGTCCAGAGTCGTCGGGCTGACACTGTAGTGACCCACGCCCAGCTGGTCCTTGTTCTCCTCCAAAAGGACAACCAGATGCCCAATTGCGCTCTGGCTGAGATCCTCACCACTCTTCTCCATCTCCTGAGCATCACGGCCCGAGGTTGCTGCGATGACCTGGCTTGCGCGAACAGAAAAACGAATTTGTCCATGATACGTCTTCTCTTCAACCTCGGCCGAAGGCAGTGTTTGCCGAATCCAGTTGATGATGCGAGCCATCTCATCTTGACTTGTACGCGGTGCACTGGTAGAAACAAGATGGATATGAAGAGCATCTCCAAAACGATGTCGGAGTCCATCTGGTGTTCCCACAGCCAGCATTCGTCGAGCAAGGATGCCAGCGCGTCCAGCCAGTGCGTCAGCCTCCTCCATGCTGTGAGTCGTGAGAAGAATCGATCGCCCAGGCACAGTTGACTCCAACGTCTTCCACATGACACGCTTCGAGGCCGCATCAAGGCCAGATGAAGGCTCATCGAGTAGCACAACAGTAGGGTTCCCCATCAACGCAATTCCAAGACTCAGCTTTCGCTTATTTCCTCCAGACAAGGCATTCGCCATTCGGTTCGAGAATGACTCCAGTCCCACGGCCTGCATAACAGCCCTCACGTTATGTTCCACATCTTGAATGCCCCGAATCTTGGCGTAGAATTCGAGATGCTCACGAACCGTCATCTGATCCATGGCGTCGAATTGGGGACACACTCCAAGATTCTTCCGTGCCACGGCAAGATTCTTAGTAACAGAGACATCCTCCACGAAAACATCGCCACCGTTGTGATCAGGCCTGATGTCTCCTCGAATGAGTGAGATTGTGGTGGACTTGCCAGCGCCGTTGGGACCAAGGAGTGCAAACACCTCACCTCGCTTGATGCCAAAAGTAACGTTGTCGACAGCAGTGTTCCTGCGAAAGCTCTTTGTGAGATGCATCACTCGAAGGCCATTGTCGTCTGCATTGTCTGTAACTCGGCTTAGCTCATCCACAACGTCGTCGTCTGGAGTTTCCTCCTCTGCCTCGACCTTCTTCCTCCGGCCTTCAAAGAGGCCTCTAAGTGAGGCACCGGCTGATCCAGTATCGAACCAAATGATCAAACCAAACAAAATGAAAGACTGCAGGATGAGGTACAGAATAGGACCACCGTAGTAGAGAATACCGCTCGGGTTTGTCGTCACAGTGTTCTCATCACAAGCTGTAGAAAACAGATTGGTAGTGACAAATAGAGTCCTTGCCATAGACCCGATCGGCGCAAAGAGAGAAGCAACAAAGTGAACGATGCGCAGACTGCTATCGACCCTTGTGACGGGGGTGTAGGTGAGCACCGACATGTAGGCAATAACGTACACGACAAAGACAAACATCTGCGTAGCTGCCGCCCATGCGTATGTCCCCAGCTGGGTCTTGGTGAAGAGAGATATCAGGTAGGCGAAGAGTGTAGAAGCTATGCCATAGAGGAATAGGACCAGGAAGACGTAGCCAAGGTTGAACCAGATGTTAGAAACGGCAGCCCAAATCGCTGTGACAAGGGCAGAGCTGACCAGGACAATGATGAGGTCGAAAAGCAGATAGGCAATCCAAAGGGGGAACGGTCGAACACCATTTGAGTATTGCAGGCCACGAACAAACCTCCGGCGCTCGTTGCTGGGGTAGAGGGAGAAGAAAGCAGGATAGGCCGACAGAGCGATACACATGTATACGACAAGCTGCAGAGCATCGCCCGCCGTCGCACTAATAGGGCGTTCAAAGGCAGCCCACGTCGTACCAATGGGGACTGACGTCAAGAGAGTGTTGAGATACCCCTGAGCGAGAAGGGGACTGGTAATGAAAAGATTCGCAACCCAAGCAAAGGTCGGGGGTTGCTTCTCATCTCCCAACCAGAAGCCCGCCGTGATGTTTTTCGGGTGATCCTTGACAAAGCTTTCAAACTCACTAAAAGTATCCACGATTTTCAATTTCGACACTGCGTTTTTGGCTGCAGGGATATTGCGCATGCCAGCCATGAGGGGCGCGACGACTCTTGCAAAAGCATCCGTGCTAATCTTTGCCGAAGGCCCAGCCATAAAGGTTATAACTGTATCTTTATCAGCCTGACTGAAGGCATCTTCGGTCGCTGCGTTCCGGGTGGACTGATCTGCTGGGTTGCAGGTGGGCGGGTTCTCTCCTTGGACAAAAAGCGAGGTCATTCCAGCGGCGAAGATGGGGAGAATAAAGGCGAAGAGGTAAAGAAGCCTGTTCCGCTTGATGATCGTCAAACGCTTGCGGAAGAGAATGACGGCCTGCTCCACGTATCCAACCCTTCGTCCGTCCATGAGTTTCAATCCTCGGTTGCCGCTATCTTCTCCATCCGACGCCGCTTTCTCGTTCGCGGCAGCACTGGCATTGCGGAAAGCTTCTTCGTCCTTGATCTCCTCGGCAACTTGAAGGAAGACGTCTTCAATGGTGGGTCCGGAAAATCGATATTCGTCAATGCCAGCAGCTTCGAGTTCCTTGATGATGGTAGCAGCAAGTTGTGATGTGGGTGCAATGTAAGTGACAAGGTCAAAAGCATCCTTCTTCTCAACGCCCTCGATATCAGGCATATTACCAGTGACCATGTCCTTGGAAACATGAACCTTGTATCCCCCACCCGAGCTATCCTTCAATGCCACAGACGAGCCCTCGGCGCGTAGAGTTCCTTTGGACAAGATGGCGATGTGGTCAGCCAAGAGATCAGCCTCGTCTAGGAAATGAGTGGTCAAAATCATAGTTCGACGGCCACGTTCAGCTAAAATGATGTCCCAAAGTTTGCGTCTTGAAAGAGGATCGATGCCACTGCTGACCTCGTCGACACAGCAGACACCACTCCCACCCGTCAACATCATTCCCAGCTGGAGCTTGCGCTTTTGGCCACCGGAGAGAGTCTTGGCAAAAGCCTTTCTCTTCTTCCAAAGATCAATTGATTTGATCAGCTCGTTGATAGCCCTAGTAGTGGCTCGGGCATTCGGCGCTTTGAGGTGGTTGAAGATCCGAATGTGCTCCTCTACCGTCAGGTCGTCCCAGAGTACGTTCTTTTGAGGGGCAATGCCTAGACCAGCTCTCCCATCAATGTGTATGGATCCGCTCGTCAACTTGCTCATTCCCGCGATTGCATCAAGTGTTGTACTCTTGCCGCTCCCGTTGGCGCCAAGGAGGGCAACGATCTGTCCTTGGCCGACCTCCAGGTTCAGTCCATTGACGGCGACGATGGGCTGTTTCCTCTTGGAGCCTCGATTGAACATTCGAGAGAAAAAGCCGGGGTTGTATATCTTTGTGAACTCCTGCAGTCGTACAGCAATCCCCCCAAGAGCATCCACCTTCTCTTGCTTCAGCAGCACCTTGCGGCCTGGCGTGTCGGTGCTGTAGAGGCGATGTTCAATGAGCGCCCCTATCAGCGGATAGGCGAAGATTTGTATGATCAGGAAGGCCCAGAGGACAATACCAGAGATCTGCCAGGGACTTTCGGGGGCGACCGCGCTGAGGTTGGTGGGCTTGTCCTTTTCTTCAAAACGCGCCATATGTGTAAGGAAGTAGACAAAGGTACAGGGGGTGAAAAAGAACGATAGAATAGCAACCACGGCCGTTCTAGGGGAAGTGAGAGATTGGGCCAGGATTCCGAGTAGAGCAATTGAAAGAATAGCAGTGATGCCGCTCAGTTGAGCCTTTTTGAAGAAAGAAGCAAACAGCAACGCCATGGAAGAGAATGCCAGACCACCGAGGATGTGGAATATGAGAACAATTCCAATATTGGTATTGGCAAAAACACCGCTGCGCACAATCAGGGACCCAATTACCCAGGCTGGAAGGTAGACGAGAGAGAAGGAAAGGTGATGAGCGAGGATTCTTGCCGTCATGGCAAGCCAGGGTTTCCGTACTGGCATCATGGAGTCGATCAGCGTCGACATGCCGCTTTCGCGCTCAGTAGCGACGAATCCTGTAAGGTGGTACGACACCCAAACGACAGTTCCCAAAAAAGCAACCGCCATCCATCCCTTAATGGTTCCCTGGAACGCCTGCCGGATTTTGTCGTCCCGTTCTTTCTGGCTGAGGCTGGTGAAAGGGTACTGCTGAGTATTGGCCAACTTGCCACGATTTGAGCTCGAGTTGGATTGGGCAATTATCTGGTCAACGGTTCGCTGAATGGGTGCCATGTACACCTGCTGATCATTGTCCTTCTTGTCAATGTTGAACTTAGCAATAGCTTCTTCGAGGGCGCCGTCAGAGCGAAGAGTGTAATTCCAGACACCTCCTTCACCCTCATCAGGGGAGGAGATCATGACTACAGCGCCGAAACACCTAGACACGCCCCTAAGGTTCGTGCGGCACGTAGATGTAAGTCCATCCTGGTTGTTAAGTCGAACAACCTCGATGTAGTTGGCGGCTTTGTTGACCTCATCCTTCACACGGTTAAGGACTCGGTCGATGTCCCCACTATCAAAGCCATTGTCAACGAGGGCAAGTTTTAGGCGGCCGTTACGGCGGGCACTCTCGAATGCTTGGGTGAGGTTCAAGACTGGGCCTGGGTGGCCGATACCGAATTTCGCAGGAGGGACGAGAAGATTCTTTGTAAAGGTGAAGAGAGAGGCGAGGAAGATGGGAAGAATAAAGGCCATCCAGACGCAGAGAGCCAGGTGCCGTAGTAAAAGTATTCTTAAGTTCTTTCCCATCAAGGTAACGACTTGCTTGACGAAGGCCATGGCGACGGTTTCAAGGCGACGAACGCCAATGGAGTTGTCAAACAAAGCACTTGGTCAGGCGTCGTGTCAAAGAGAGACCCGAGAGGGGAAACAAGGAGGAGTATTTATGCCACGTAATAGAGTACTGGCGATATGTATGTATGTGTGTGGCTTAATGATATAATGAAAGAAAAAAAGGTAGAACCGAAACCGTTGCCGAAAAGGAAAGCCTAGAATGAAGGAGAATGCATCGTCGAAAGCCCCCGAAGGTCTTAAACATCAAGGAAGGACCGAGTTCTTGAATGAATTCGAGCTGATCGTGGCCTCGACGTTGAAAGAAATAGGCCGCTTCTATGAATCGATGATGATGTCGTTTTTTCGAATGGACCTTGAGGGGGGGACGTGGAGATGTTTAAGTTTCGGAGGAGGATGGGGGTTGACTCTGAGTCGGAGGGGGCTTGGTTGGCGCCGGGAAGGTGGTGCTGGGGGGCGCGCCGACCGAAACGTCAGTTGCCTTTTAGTGGCCAACCACTATAACATCGAAGTGCGGATTGGTCAATTGCCCAGAAGGCGCGGGTTTGGGGCGTGTCCACTAAGTAGAGCAGGAGCCACCCACCGGGGCACGGCGATGGAAGGGGCGCCCTAGCAGGGGAAGGCAGATGATGGACGACCCTAGCAGGCAGCCACGCAATGGAGTGTAAGTGAGACGTGGGTGTATATCCATACCTTGCTTCTTTCTGCGACATATACGAAGTACGAGGAATAACAAAGGATGAATGTGACCCTACCAAGAAAGTATCTCTTGGGAGTGGGTTGGGTTTGTCATTCCATTTCACAAGTACGGAGTTGAGGCCTGTATTAGTGGGTCCAATGCCGAGCCTCGGAGCCGGACCAGGGTTTCCAAGATCGAATGGCTTTCCTCTCTGGGTTTTGGATACACGCATACTCGATTCTTTGTTCTTGGCATCTTTTGTAAAGAATATCTATCAACACTTGTCGTGTTCCATCGTATTCTTGAATATACTCATGATATCAAACTCACAGCTCACAGTAGGTCTAAAACCTCACCCTATCAACCAGCATCAAGCCCCAAGTGATATTCCAAATAACAACCAATACTCACACATCATAATGCCAAGACAAGGTATTTCGCACTACAATGTCCCGTGTTTCTGGGCTGACAACATGGAAATCACAACAAAACTGGGCCAGACGGCATGATTTTGCCCCGGATTCCGACGGGACCTCTCGCCCAGCATAGCCACAACCACGCATACGTCACCATGCCCCTGCCTCGACACTCACCACCACCATCTTCTTTTTTCGCTCTCATCGATACAAGTCACACTCACTGTGGGGGAAAGTCTGCTCACGGTATCATCCCGAAAAAAAAATGGGCGTGCCAATCCCCACGTGCAGATCCAGGGCTGAGTTCGTCGATCTCTTTTAATTCTCCGCCTGTAGTTTTTTAAACTTTCTGCCAAGTCGGGCGTACACTTGATGCAAAATCAACCTCGTCACTTGATCAAACTGTTTATGCCTCGTTTCACAAACTCCGTGATGGAACGGGAAAGCACCAGGTACACAGCCTCGACTTTCGTGTTCCGTATCGTGAGGCAGCCTGGCGACGTGGATGAATGCATTCCAATCTCCCTGCAAGACTTGAAAAATTCGTAACTGCATGGCTGATACGAAAAGGTGACCCGCTTTCTAGGGTGCTCATGGTATATTGCTTCGTGTATGGGGGAATGCGTACGTATGTGTTGCGGTAGCGGTTGAGAGAACTCTTCCGGAGTCGAGTTTACGGACTTTGATAAGGTGCCGCTCTTGATTGTATAAGCATAATATGGATCGATAGCGTCTCTTCTGGTCCCACAGCGGCGGGACGGATAGATACAGTCATCTATACTATCGTCTCAACCCCAGCACGGATCTTGCAAAGAAGAGGGGCGATACTACAGGAATGTGTTCCCTGCCGCAGTAGTCAGCAGTTAAATTGTAAATTACCATGCATCAAAATGCATCCCTATCGGTCTGGCCCGAATCTGAGTGGAGAGCATCTCGAACAAGGGCCATCGTTGGACATCAGGGAGTTGCAGCCATGATCCAGACCGTAAATCAGCCTACCACCGGCGACAACTTCCCAAACATCAATCCCATCAAGATACGTTCATGTTACTATTCTCATCTTGTATATACACGACGCGTAAGCATCAAGCAGCTCTACCCAGCTATCGATGAACTCCAGAGAACGCCCGCTCAACTTAGTTCTATCACACGACCTCACTCCACCAAAAACCCACCTCCCATATCATCGTCGTCAGCCATATCAAACTCCTCAGTGACATCGCTCGGCGCCTCCTCAATCTCCTGGTCCAGCTGAGCTTCCCTGGCAGCCTTGTCGTCGGCAGCCCTCCTCTCGTCTGCATCTACTCCGCTCCAGATCTGCTCCCTGATTCTTAGCCCCATCATGAACTTTCTCCACGCCTTGAAGGCACGGTGTTTCCTCCTTTCGTCTTCGACTTGTTGCTCCAGGTCGCCTAGCCCTTCTATTATTGCTCGCACACCTTCCTCGTACTCATTTGCAATTACGACACCGCTTAACACGGCTGTTCCGTGTCGACCCTTAAACTGGAACCCTGTGAGAGCCGGTGCGTAATCAACCCCGGCCAGAAATGCTGCTCGTGTTGCATATTCGTGGATGATGTGGACACCCCCTGGAGGAACCATGCTGGGGACGTAGACATCGATATTGCCAAACTTGTTCTTGGGAACCCGGCCATTGCGAACCGGCTCTGGCACGTAGAGTTCCGTCTGATCCTCCGTGAAAATCGGTGTCCCAGCATCTCCCTGTGCATCCTCTTCATCCTCCTCGTCCAAGGGGTTCTTCGGTCGAGCTTTCTTGGGCAGCCACTTGGCTGGGATTTCTAGAGGTTTGACCTCTCGGCCAAGACGAAACCATTTATCGGCAGTTCTCGCTATCCGGACGTCTTTTCGGCGGTAAACCTTCTCGAGCTTGCCACGACTACTACCCGCCGCAATAGTCCCTGATGGTGTGGCATCTGGGACAAGTACCTCGTGGCGACGCAGATGCCGTGTCAGGGCATAAACTGGATGGTCTTTGAAGTCTTGTACGTTTCGCGGCATCGGTTCTCTAGCCTCGATGCCCGCGAGTTCGGTGTCTTCAATCTGGTCGAGATCCGTACGCCGCCGAGGTCGATAAAGTTTCATGACCTTCCTCCACCAAGCCTCGCCGCCCTCGGAGGCAGTCTCGATTCTTGATCTCCGTGTCTTTGCAGTGTAAGCTTTCGCGTATCGCCTCGTCACGTCTTTTGCAGTTCCGTCCGCATCAAAAGCAACCACATATGACAAGAAATTTTCCTTGTCAGTGATAGGGGGTTCCAGAGCTTTTGGTTTCCAAAAAGTATTGGTGACCACAGCGTCTACCGGCTGCCATTTCTGGTGCCCGACATCGAGGATCTCGACCCAATACACCGGATAAGACGATTCTTTTATCCGCTTGCGTGTCTCAAATGTCGGTTGAGGTCTCGATGGAGCGGTTTTTGGTGTAAAATTGTACGCTGTAGCATTTGGATGACCCAATCTTCGGCGCGCTGATGAGCTACCTGAAGGTGAACCATATCCAGCATTGGCCATATCTTGGTACTTAGCCATCGTGGCCTTGACCTGCTCATTCTTTGCAGCTTTCGTCGATGCCTTTGAAGGTTTTGGTTTTTGTAGCGTCGGTGCTCCAGAGGTGCACGCCAGAGGTTGTAGAGAGCAAACCAACCGTGCTCGCACTCCGACGCTTCGAAGAAGCGCACAATACAATTGTGCGCCGACATCCCGAGAACCCTGCAGCTTCTTTGCCGCTTCACGAAAGTCTTGGCGGTCGAGACATGATTCCATATCGCTCGGAGGCTCATACTGTGCCATAGATTAGCAGAAGCTCTCAGTTGAGACACGGCACATACATCTTTCAAGTGGTCTGGCTCCTCAGCCCAGAGCGCCCTTCGAAGTCCCCTCTCGGTAACCTCGAATTTCGTCTTCCAAACACCTTCAGCCTGTTTCAATCCATTCTTTAGACTCTCAGTACGTCCAAACTGTGATAGATTCGTTCCGGGATTGAGATAGTTAACCATCTTATCCGTCAGATGTGGACGCAAATAATCCTGCACTTTCCCGTCGTTGCACCAGTGATTGCGACGCGCAACATGCGATAGCAAACAGAGGAGATGAGCTTTGTGAACATCTTTCCGAAGTATGCGCCCTTCTTGTGTGATTGGTCTGCGTCTCTCAGCAGCCTTTTTCCCTTGCGCTGCAGATGATTGATGGGCTGTCAGGTTGAGTTCCAGAGTTTTGGGTTCTTGTGATGAAGACGAGTCTTTAATGGGTGCAGTGAAGTCGACATCTTCAAATATGATATCTTCATCTTCATCGTCCTCGTCGTCTGACTCAAGTTCCATCGTTTGCATGGTCGGCTCCGGCAGGGCTACATCTTCAAATTCGACATCCTCATCCTCATCTTCGTCCTCCTCATCGTCATTCTGAGCCGGCGCTGGCTTAGGAGGCGCAGGTTCAGGCGACTTTTCAGTCACTACCGCTTTTCCTCTAGTACCAGCACGGCGACGCTTCAGAGGCCTTTCTGGTGAGCTTTGATCTGGAGGATTCACGCCCGCCTCAGCCAGCATATCCTGGTAGATCTCTCCCCCGGTCGGCGCAGTCGCTGCAGCTCCCCTCCGGGTGCTAGACCTCGTCGCGATTCGCTTTCGACCGGCCATGATGATATCATGCCAATAACTGGCCAAGATTTGAGTTCTGGAGAAGCTGGCGAAGGGTCGCGATTAACGTGTCATTGCCTGCTGAAGGTGTTGCGTCATAGGGCCGCGCTGACAGAATTGAATCGCGAAGTCACGTGCTCTTCCATCCTTAATAGGCTCCTCTTAAGCATTCTCACTCTGTTAACCCATTCCTCCCTATCTTGACCAGAAGTTGAAAGTCTCATTTTCTGTCACTGTTCTTTCATATCCAGAAGCCCAGCTATCGAATATCCAGCGGTTTCCTCATGCGGGTTTCTGGAGTGCTGGCAGCATATTATGTCACTGAACGGTCGGAGGAGAGACCGCCCGACTCTCCCATGGCCACGATCACTTCCTCCATCAACATTCCGAGGCCCATTTCCAATTCCAAATTGCGTATCTCTATCAAGTTGAATAGAAACTAATCAATGCCTTGGTTCATCTAAACAATTATTCCTTTTCCAATGACAAAGCTCCGCTACGCAACGGAGGAAGCCTAACCAGTCTCCACGATCAGTAATCTTTTTTTCCAACGGCCTTGGTTTAACGCCCAGGAGCCACCTTATCTTGCAGCTTTGTCAGCGCTCCCAAACAATTAAAATCGGAATCTTCACATACACTATCCGGTCCCGGTGCAGTTTTTCGGGCTGAATATGATGCCATTCGCGGTAGATGGCGTCTGCGGTCCAACATCACGCAACGGGCTATCCACTCATGAGTTTCTCCGACATGGTTATTCGCATTCAGCCGCAGGGTGGCTTCTGGAAAGCATTGAGAACGACATTTGTAAGTTGATGTTGAGAAGATGTGCATAAATAGGAACATGTGTAGCTCCTCTGAGGTGAAAGACCCTCTCCAGCTCAACAAGCATCCACTTTCAATTCCAGTACTTTGATAAACAACTCACTTCATCCTCTTCCAAAAACACACATCATGTCTAGCAAGCCCATTGTCCTTGTTACCGGTGCCAACGGCTACATCGCTGGCCCAGTCATTGCCGCTTTCCTTGAAGCTGGCTACGCCGTCCGTGGAACTGTCCGCTCGAAGGCTTCAGCAGAGACCCTCGTTAAGGCGCTGTCCCAGTACGGCGATGCTCTTCAGATTGTCGAAGTCCCTGACATTATCGCTCCAGGAGCCTTTGATGAGGCTGTAAAGGGTATGCCAGGGCATGTGCTCCCATCAAGTGTTATCTAACATTCATAGGTGTCCACGCCATCGCTCACCTTGCTTCGCCCGTGAGCCTCTCCTTCACTGACCCGGCTCCTGTTCTCGAGGCAGCGATCCAGGGTACCCGGGGTGTTTTGGAGTCTGCCATCAATGAACCCTCCATCAAGTCGGTTGTTCTCATGTCCTCGGTTGCCGCCGTTGCTGCCCACGATAAGGAGCTTCCTTATCGCTTTACTGAGGCTGACTGGAACCTTGGAGCTCTGGACTTGGTGAAGGCGCTTGGCAAGAACACTCCCGGTCCGCTCATCTACGTCGCGAGCAAGGTGGCTGGTGAGAAGGCCTTCTGGGACTTCCGTGATGAGAAGAAGCCCAGTTTCTCCATGACGGCTCTGAACCCTACGTAAGCTTCATCAATATGCTCATATCGCCTATCCTGCAGATTAACTAATACGCAACGCAACAGCTTCGTCATGGGACCAACCCCAGCTCTTGATTCACTTTCCAAGATTGGTGGCACAACAGCCTTCATCTGGCAGGTCTTTTCCGGACAAGAAATCCCCCCTCCCATCTCAGCGGGCTCTTCCTTCGTTGATGTCCGCGATATTGCCCGTGTTGCCGTCTTCAGCGTCGACCATCCTGACAAGGCCAACGGAGAGCGCTTCCTGCTCACGTCGGGACAGTTCCCTCCCCAGGCCGCTGCTGACATTCTCCGAAAGGCATTCCCTGAGCGCAAGGACATCATCAAGGTTGGAACTCCAGGCGAGGGATATAACCCTGGATATGTCTACGATGAGAACAGGGTCATCGATGGTTCAAAGGCTGTTAGGGTGACAGGAAAGGAGTATTATACCGTTGAGCAGACGATCATTGATGCTGCCAAGTCTTATGAGAAGTTCCTGTAAGGAGAAGCCGGTTCCGTCTAGATTTAGCAGAGAGTGTATAGATCTGATGTGTGGTTGATGAAATAGTTCTTCCAAGTCGTCTGAGAAAAGCCACCTATGAGATAAATCCCAGCTTAAAGGGATGGGCAATGTGTTATAGGAACATTGTATCATACGAATATTTTAAATAGGACACAAAAACCAGAGGGATATAGTTATTGCCTCAGCAGATAAAGCGTATTGTTGTTGTTTGCTGTTGAGTTGATGCTGATGGCTCTAGGGTAACCCGCATTGCAGAGATCTCCGTAAACCTGGCACTCAGGGTACTTGAGCTGAAACAATTCGACCAAGTGTCACCAATTAAAAGCCGTCATCGTATAGGGGTCAGTACATCAGTTTGTGGCTCTTCGAAGCACTGAAAACGCAAGTTCGAGTCTTGCTGACGGCAAAACATTTCTTTTTGCTTTCTGTTCTGCAAGGCACTCATCGTCACACGCGCGTCTTCATGATCTCTTTTTGCTGGGTCCTTCTTGGAGCCTTGATGCTAGACATTGAGGGTTTACCCGATGGACAACCCGCCTCACCATACTCATTCCACTCATTGTCCATTGCTTTTGCTCATGGTCTCTTATACTATTCACGTTAGCGGTTGAGATCCGCTTGACTCCCAACGGCTTTACCCGCGAAAGTCGTTGGAATAAGCTCATCGGGTCACGATGCTAACTGCTATTTCGGGAAGTTCCCTATCTAGGCAACTGGAGAGCTCATGGATATGTGGGGATGTATACCTGATTATATATTTCAAG
Organism: Fusarium sp. AF-6; assembly: GCA_003947015.1. Lineage (NCBI taxonomy): Eukaryota > Fungi > Ascomycota > Sordariomycetes > Hypocreales > Nectriaceae > Fusarium > Fusarium sp. AF-6. Next base: position 56,988 of record NKCJ01000243.1, read on the forward strand.
AAACAAGCTGAATTGATGACTCCTTCGACTGTTCTAAATCCTCTGGTATGAGACCAGCACAGGTTGGGAGCTTCTCGTACATGACCGGCCAGACAGCCATGCCCTGGAGGGATGGTCTCCAATTGACTGCCCAATTGCAAAACAACATTGAACTGCCATCCATCTATTTAAACCATTTGAAGGCTTAAAATATTGTACTACTGTGATACTCATTCTGTTGGTCACTGTCGCTATCCCCAGTGCCAAAAAGAGAGCACCCCAACCAAGCATCACCGGGTCCAAAACACCCAGCAACGCCAAAAAGAAATGCTTTGCCGTCAGCAAGACTCGAACTTGCGTTTTCAGTGCTTCAATTGAGCCACAAACTGATGTACTAACCCCTATACGATGACGGCTTGTCACAAGCTGTGTTGAAGCCCTGACTTCCAAATGCCACTTATGAAGGCTTTTTCATGGAGGTCCACTCGTGGGGTGGAGCTGTGTGTCAAACTTCTTGGCTTTTTTACTTCTCTTACATCCATGATACGATGAGCTACATCATAGTTCTTTGCTATTCTTGAATTGCAATTCGTATCTGATCAATCTTATCTCTGATGTGATATCCTAGTTCTCATGATATCCTCCATTTGAGACGATACGACGCTGGACCCATTCTCCATTTAGTCAGCGCTACGGAGCAAAGGAAGTTGAATTCCCTCTACCCATTTTATGGTTTGACTCCCCCCTGCAAGAGAACATCATCACTTGGTTATTGCGTCTTTTTGACAAAGTTGTTCTTTTGAAATGATTTTCTTTTCTGAGGAAGTCTTGTTTACTTCATAACATAAGAAATGTCACCCTAATGACAGCAATGGTATCCCTTCGATTTCAGAAATCCCCCTTCCCGATATGACAATGAACCCCCACCATTTCCCATGAACGCCTTTGAATTCTCGATTATCTATCCGTACGACCGTTTCTGTTTACTGTTCTTTACTCTTGGGACATTTCGTTTATTTGGTGAGCCAGCCAAGGTAGTCAGCAACGATCAGTGTCACCATACTACGAAACAGAGTCAGCATCTTGTCGATATCTCAAGTTTTCGTGGGGAGAGAACTTACGCGTGAGGTGCAATGCGGACATAGTATGTACCGAAGCCACGGTAGAAGCGGCCGAGACCCTCCTGCTTGGCAACCTTGGAGAAGCAGTCGACCATTCCGCGGTAGGGAAGCTTGCCGTCGGGACCCTTGGATTGCTTCTGCAGGCGTGTCTTGACAAAGTCGAAGGGCAGGGAGAAGAAGGAGGCGAAGAAGCCGGCGATAGCACTGGCACTGAGCGTCTGGGTCTGGGTTGACAGGTCCGTGTGCTTCTTGAGCTGGGCCTTGGCCTCGCTGAAGAAGGCGAGCTGACCAAAGTTGAGGGCCATGGCGCGGACGACAGTGGGAGCAGCTCCGGCCCAGAGAGCGCCGATGCCCTCACTCTTGGCGATGCTGCCTAGGGCGTCGATGACTGACTTGTAGTTCTTTCGCTCGGCCAGGGGCTTGAGGCCATCACTCTGCATTCGGATGAGGGCGAGATCAGCGGGGTTGCCAATCATGGCAGCGATACCACCGGCAGTGAGACCAGCGGTTGCTCGCTCGGAGAAGCCAACGGCACGACCCTCAGACTTGGCTCGGGCAGAAAGAGATCCCATGAGAGTGTCGAACATGCCCAAGCGGGCGGTGGTGTAGACAGCCTGACGCAGGAGACCGGCCGAGAGACCAGTGTATAGGTCGAGAACCTTTCCGCTGGCAATGATCTGTCGAGTGACAGAGAGGGGAGTGGGCTTGGGACCAGCTGCTGTTCCCTCACCAGCGAGCTGGATGCGGACCTTGATCATATCGACGGGCTGGACGACGCTGGTGGCCACCATACCGCTGATACCACCGTTGACGAAGGGGAGGATAGCCTTGGCCACGGGAGAGTGCAACAAGTCATTGGCGAGGGCAGCCGAGTCGCCCCTAGCAGCACCGAGAACATCGCTGGTCTTTGCGCGAGCTGATTCAGCCGCCTGCTTGAAGCTTGAGGAGCTCATGATGGATGGGTTGGTCTAAGGATGGCTATGCGGGATCGGGTATGGTGTATCGTATCTCGTTCAAAGTCAGACGGGATCGATTCAAGCGAGTCGGCGTCTAGGAGGAGGAGTCTGGTGAGCTTGGGGTCGGTGATGGCTGGTCTTGTGTAAGTCCAGAACCTGGGCAAAGGTCGTGGGAAGACCATGGCTTTATAATATCACGGCCCATGGTCACGAATGGCGGAGAGGGTACTGAACTACAGCCGACTACGGCCTCGCACAGAGAGCAAGCCATAGCATGACGTCCAGGCCGAAGAGATCCGGAGGTTCATCCTCGGCCGGAGGACGCCCGGCCCTGGGGTGTGGGGGGTTCGAGGCTTGGGG
>NKCJ01000244.1:0-59214 GCA_003947015.1 Fusarium sp. AF-6
TGGAATACAAGATAAGAAAGATACGCATAATTTTTATATCAAGACGAAGACTGCATACGAGTTCCTCTCAGGTCTAGTGGGATCGAAGAAGTGTATAAGAGACACGCACTAGTTATCTACGGAAAAAAATCATTAATAGGTCAAGGGATAATATCTATAAATAATTCTAACGAATGATAAATCTATCTTAGCTGCGGTACCTGTTGAAATGCATCTCTCACTTTTGCCGCCCAGATCGCCCAGCTAGAGGAGCAAATCCAAACGCTCCGCAGGCAGCAGAATTCCCTCAAATCCACTACCTTGCTCGTCTTGCACAAGATTCAAGACCAACGCTCAACCTACCTCGCTGAGCCTTATTGGACGTTGAATGATCGGCGTGAGCTGCGTCTAGTGGGGAACTCTCCTCTTGCTGATGAGGAGGAGTACCTGCTCCAGAGACCCGATGTAGCTTTTGTGGTCTACAAGCACTATGAGCACACTCATCAGGTCAAGGCAATTCAAACAGCCAAAGCCGAGGGCTCTGTACTGCCTGATCCAGAACCTGCGAGAGAGACGATCCAGCTGCTGTCTAAGAAAATGATCTGGGCCATGGATGCATTTGTTGACACCCAGTCAACATTCAAGATATACTTTCCGGACTGGCATTCCGAGAGGCCCATCGAGTCTCCTTTTTTATTCTGGTACTATTATCGCTCCCCAGACCGCCTTGATGTATTACCCGAGGCTTCTAGAAGCCAGATGCGGCTTCTCACAGGTTGGATTGACGACAACTATAGTGGCATCTACACCAATGCCAAGAGCGAATTCGACCATGGACTCGTCTGCCAGTCCACAATGCCATTCTTTATACAACCTGGAGAGGCCTTGATATCCAAAAATGACAATGGCATCCAAGGTTACATTGCCGAATCGTGGCCGACCAAAGTCTCAACAACTCGACATCACTCATTTCCCTCCCCACGCGAGCCGCGCAAGGTCTCTCAACGCTGGGCCGTCTAGGCTTGGTGTTATGGATACGATGGCGGATTTTACCGCCGCAGTATCAGCCTCCATATCACACTCGACCCTAGCGAAGACGAAGGGAAAGTTGACATAGCAAAGCTTCAAGTCCTGCCGCTCTGACTCGAAGGCGGCAACGCTCGTGTCAAGCTCGATCGTCGTGGACGGCTTCTGTGGGCATGCCGACATAGGAAGCTGATCGAATACAAAGACGAAGCTGAGGACGATTCATCTAGAGTGAGCCTAGAAAGCTACACGGCACCCAATCATGGCAGATTCTAACATCCAGCAGGAAGGTGAAAGATACATGGTCGATTTCGAGACCTACAGGAAGCTGCATTCAGACTCGGTGAATTTTCAGAAGGCATATCCGACTTTGAACAAGTCGGACCGAGAGGAAATAGATGCCGCTGTCATGGAATGTGATGATCCACCTAGAGAACCGGACTTGTTTGTCTTTCCAAGCAAGACAGTCGGATATAACCTCCGACAGAAAAAATGGTGTGCGTATAACTGTAACTCCGGGGCTTTACATCGCTCGCCGCTGCCATGTTTCTCTCTAACTTTGCGCTTATTATGCAGGGGATCTCGATGTGGACTCGATGCAGGACGTTTCCTGGAACAAGCAGGCTTTTGCGCACCTTGTCGTACCCGACGAAACAAAGGACCTCATCCGGGCGCTTATCAGTAACAGACTCAAGACTGAAGAGAAAACGGATCTCATCCAGGGAAAAGGCAACGGACTAATCATGTTGTTACATGGAGGTCCCGGGACCGGTAAGACCTTTACCGCTGAGAGTGTGGCCGAACTGGCTGAAAAGCCACTCTTCCGTGTCACTTGTGGAGATATCGGTACGCAGCCCGAGGCAGTCGAGGAATACCTCGAGTCAGTCCTCCACCTTGGAAAGATATGGGGCCGTGTGGTATTGCTTGACGAAGCCGATGTCTTCCTGGAACAGCGGTCCCTTTTTGATCTAGAGCGTAACGCTCTGGTGTCTGTGTTTTTGCGAGTGCTTGAATATTATGAGGGCATCCTCATATTAACTTCGAACCGTGTTGGCACGTTTGATGAGGCCTTTAAGTCTCGCATCCAGCTATCGCTTCACTACGAGACATTGGACAAGCCGCAGCGCCGCAAGATCTGGGGAAATTTCCTCGAACGGCTGCAGACGCTTGAGAGCGATTCTGACAAGATTGAGGCCATCCAGAAGAGGAAGCGCAAGTATGAGGGCGTCGACTTTGAGGACATTAGGCGCCACCTTGGCGACTTGGCTGTGCTCGAGATGAACGGACGGCAGATCCGCAACTCCATCACCACAGCTCGGCAGCTGGCCAGGTTCAAGGGCGACAGCATGAGGTACCGGCACTTGGAACATGTCATCACGGTGTCAAAGAAGTTTGATAGCTATCTGCAGAGGGTGCGGGAAAATTGTATCGATGACCAGGTGGCGCGGTAAGAAAGACTGCGGTGAAGAGAAAGGTAACATTAGTCTGGCAGGAATACCACAAGAGTAAGGTTTTTTCCTATATAATAATCAAACTACTCAGCGAGGACGCTCGCGAACCCTCATGAAGGGAGTATCGCCTTACTAATTACAGTTTTTGAACAAGCCCTTCAATCTCCAGCCCAATAAAGCCCACCAACGCGTGAACTTGGTCTTCATTCATTAGTCCTCCTTGGACGCGGATACCAAATCCGATGCAGTCTGTTGAGCCATCAGGTGCAATGTCGATGTAAATGTTTTCTTGCGGCAAATAGGATATGTCGAGCTTGGATATTGATGTAGCAGATCCATCTTCATCTAGAAAAGGATTCGATGGCATGAAATCCGTAGGTACGCCTATTGGCAGATGTGCCAACAAGCTCTCTAGTTGGGCCGACCCTGGAGAACGCTCCATGGATTGGTGTTGAGATTGCATCCAAAGTAGGTTCAACCACACATTGAAGAGATTCGAAGAAGTATCTCTGGTGGTTCTCCAACTGCTGAGAATGTCACGCAATGAACTTTGTTCATACGGCACACGTTCTGCCAGTGTAGCTTGAATGGACCGGGCTTTTTCGCCAACTTGGAAAGCCTCAGACTCGTTTTCGGGTAAAGCATCTTGAACCGTGAAAGGGGTGACATTGAGACAAGGTCCAGTCAGACGATCGATACCAGTGAAAGCAGCCGAGCGACCTGTTTGGTATAAGCCCAAGGTTGGACTTGATACCCCAGTCAACTGGGCAAGAACTCGAGAGACCGCGAGAATGACAATGGTTTGAAGAGAGACGTTTGAGGAGCGGCAGGCTCTGTCCAAGTGTCCAAGGTTTTTGACAGCATCCCGTGCGCCGACGAACAACTGCTTGTTCTTCTGAGACATCTCATCATCTTCGCCACCACGAGCAGAATGAATGAGGGTGGGAACGCTGTTTCCAACCACTGAGCGCCAGTAAGTTGACTCATCCACTTCGTTCAATGACTGCAAAGTGAACTCGACAAATGAAGCGAAATCAGGTCCGGGTGTGGGTGCTTCGTGGCGGTAATAACCAGTGAGCTCATCAACAAAGAGAGGCATTGTCCATGCATCGTATATGGCATGATTCATGATAATAAGGATTCCATCTCTGTCGTTGGCCTTGAGAAGACGAAGTCGGACAGGTGGTGACTTCAGAGATGATGGATGCAACGCAATCTGCCTTGCCTGAACTAGAGCAAGATTCGCAAGGCTTTCTGTGGAAGTGATGACCTGGAACGTGCCATCATCTCGATCACATGCATTCAAGACGACTTGAACGGCTTCGGAACACGAGATGGCATAGAAACAAGTCCTCAGAATCGGATTGTTTTGGCGCAGTAAGAACCAAGCGTCTTTCATAGTGTCCACGTCGATACGTTCTGAGCATGAGAATGGCCAGGCGGGTTCAAAGAGCGCTCGACCTGTCTGTAGCCAGGAAGCAAGATGATACATCTGACCGGGGAGACAGGGGAGAATCTTGTCAATCGCATTCGGCTTCAACCCCAACTGAGCAATGACATCCTGCCTGACATCACTGTAACTCATAATCAGGGAGCTCTTGTTGACGTTCTCTTGAGGCTTGGCCTGAACTCGTAGGCAAATACCTCGAAGGGTATTGCCTTGGAGAACATCACCAACACCTGCTTTGAGACCTGCGGCGCGGCACATTGACGCCACTCGGATGGCGGAGAGGGAGTCCAATCCGATATTGAATATGCTCGTGTCTGGTCGAATGGTTTCTGCCGGCATTTTTGAAACTTCTGATAGTATGTCTCGGACAACGGGCTCATGAGATGGTGCAGACGTGTCAGCCGACATGGCGATGCTTTGAGTGGGGGAGCCAAGGCTGAGAGGTAAGCTTTGAAGCTCATCTGGGAACATGGTCACGCATCGTGAGGGATGTTCAATGATGTCGGAGAATGCTTGGCTGAAGTCCTTGACAGCCCGGTGGAGATCTTCTTGAGACAAAATTTCTCCTTTGCATGAGGCGCGGACTGTGATCGCTTTGTCTGTTTGCTCAACCTCGAGGTTCAGTTTGTACTCGGACTCAGGGACGTAGTCATCTGTGACATAGGGCGTCCAAATCTCATTCCTGGTAAGATCATCCTCCAATGTGTGCACATTGTGTTGGAACACAAATAATGTGTCGACTAATGTGGCAGCGCTCAGCACACCGGTCTGTCGAAGAGACTTCTGAACCTCGTGTAGAGGCGCATGCTCATGGCTCTGTGATTCACTAGTGAAGGCTTGTATCTGTTGAACCATGTTGCGATTGCTGATGAGTTTGGGTTCCAACGTTACTCTCTTTGCCACTGTGTTGAAGAGAGGTCCAATCACACATTCCGCGTCGGATCCCAAAGATGAACGCCCGGCGAGGACTTGACCGAAGGCTACATCTCGTCTTTTCGTCAACTTGGCAAGAACCTTGGCGTAGCCGAGAATGGCAACACTTTGCACTGTGACTCCCATCTCTTTGCAGCTCTCGGATATGTCTACCATACCAAGCTCAATGTCAGTGTCGGAGTAGAACATCCATGACGATGGTTGGTGCTGAGGAGATTGCGGTAACGGTGTGACTTGGTAGCCGTCAAAAAGCTTGGTCCAAAATTGGCAAGCCTCTCTTTGATCTTGCGACAGATGACGGACTGCATTGGCAAATGGTGGACGATCTGGTAGTGATACCCCATTGTAGGCGGAAGCCAGGTCGTTGAAGATGAACGGTAGTGACACACCATCATACAGCGCATGATGCATAATGATGACCAAAAGCCTTCCTTTAGGTTCGTTGACAATCACAGGTTGGATTGGTGGTGTAGAAAAGGCCGATTCTGTATCCAATTGCATACACCGCATGACCACTTCAGCGATGTCACTCCCAGATAGAACAGTGACTTCTTGCCACGCAAGTGGGACATCGCTGTGAACGACGCCAATCCAGGAAAAGCCCATCTCGGGAACGGAATGGAAAGATGTGCGCAAGATATCAGTGGCCTCGATGGTGAGGCGATAAGCTTCCTTCAAGCGATCGACACTTGTCGACTCCGCAAGTCTCACAATATGTGGATGAACATAGACAACCCCATTGGATTCGATGGCTTGAGTGATCATTGTAGTCTGCAGAGGACTGCATTTGAAAACCGCCTTGATTGTATCGTTCGGGCTGAGTCGTTCTACTCGAGATGCAAACTCGTCGAGCTGAGGATCGTCATCGCAATATGATAGCGGAGGACTCGGAATGTCGGCAACGGCTGCCTCGACGACCCTGTGAGCTAATGCTCCCACGCAATGGAAACACATGACTTCGGCCGATGAAACAGGGATTCCCGCATCTCGAAGCTGGCTTGAAAAGCGGATGGCTGTCATAGAGTCCAGTCCAAGACTCAAAAATGACGAGTTCCTGGATATCTGCAGGTCTTCCAAACCACAGAAACGCTTTATCATGTCGCCAATTTGGAGTTCTAGGCTTGACCAGGGATGATCATCCCAGTCCTTGACAGTCCCCCTTGTGGCGGCCGGAGCTGACCGGGAAAGATTGAAAGAATCAAGCGAGATTGATTCATTTGATACAATCGTGGACACGATCAGGTTCATCTTTGCCACAAAATCTCGAGCATAATCTGGATCGCCAAAAGCTGACGTGAAACCGCAAGTGATGCGAAGACAATCGTTCTTTGCGTCAGCTTCCACCTCGACGGCGAGAGGATACTCTGAAGGCATGTTGCTCTGTGCTTCTTCCCACAAGTTGTGATCCTGATCTTCGGCGGACTTGATGAATGAGAAAAGACAGTCGAAGATGGGACCTTCCGATTTGATCCAGCGCTGGATGTATCGCAGGGACGTATGTTGATACTCTAGCGATTCAGCAGTAGCTTTGTGTATGTGGTGGATGACGTCTTCGACTGTTGATAAGTGTTCTGTGTTAAGTCTTCCAGGAATAGTGGCAATGCATGGCAGAAGCACTGAATCAGCTCCTTCTATGGGAACTACCCTTCCCGAAAGTACCAGGCCGTAGGTGACATTTGATGTGCCCACTGCATCAGCCAATGCCAACGCGAAGACTGCTTGACACAGAGAGGATACTGTAGAGTGTAGGCGGGCTGCACAGCCTTCGAGCTCTGAGAGGGATGAAGATAGCGTCGTGGAGTGAGAAAGCTGGGCAGAGTCGATCGCGGGCTTCTCAAAGATCGTTGGTCTACAATCAGAGAGGGCCTGACGCCAATGCAAATCAGACTTTTCCATGCTTTGGGAGCATACATGTCTGATGAAAGCATCAGGTGAGCCTCGCTGAGGAGGCGGCACATCTGCCAGATATTGCGCCGCAAAGTCTTGCAGCAACATGCCGAATGATGCGCCGTCGTAGAGACTGTGGTGTATCGAGATGAACAACGCCAGTGGTTTTTTCGAGTCCGTGGTCACGGCGTGCAAGATACGAAGCGGTGGAATAGATGCGATGTTGCTGATAATGTCCTGAGAAATTGCATCCTGGAGAATCCGGAACTCGGCCATGGCCTCCTCCAAGCCATCATATTGTCTTTCAGTCCAATCAACACGATGGTTGGGCTCAAGTACAACTTGTACGATTTCCGAGGGGAACGGAACGAAAACCGTTCTCAAGATTTCGGTTTGGTCTGAAGTATTCTGCCATGCGGTTCGAAGCAGGGCTGGATCAACAGATGGATTCATCTTCAGCACAACGTGGTTGACGTAAAGGGGTGAGTCACTGTTCATCGAGCGTGCCACAAGTCCCTCTTGAAGAGGCAAGCAAGGCCTCACACAGGCCACAGAGGGCTCATGTATCTCGGATGGGAGGCTTTCAAAGAACTCGGATTCTAGCTTCGAGAATCTCTTCCGCACTTCTGATAGTGAATCTTGCTCGGATGCTTGGTTTAAATTCCTCAGGAGGTGAGCGAGTTGCTCCACGACCGGGTTGCTCATGACAAGTGCCACTGGAGCGGAGAGGCCAGCATTTCGAAGACGGACAGAGAGATTAATTGCACTCAAGCTGTCAATTCCAACCTCGAAGATGTTCGTGTGGTGATGAATTATTGACCGGTCAACTGCTATCGTGTCACAGATTGCGTCCACGATGATGTCTTCATCCGCTGTCAATGGCCTGTTCTCTTTCAGGCCACCATTCGTATTGTCGTTTCCATGGAGGATATCAGGAAAAGGTTGACTGGCAAAGGTCTCTTGCAGTAACTTGACGTTTACCTTGTCTGACATGACAGCGTAAGGTATGTGGTTGACTGGTAGGACAATTTCCGGCACCATGTAACTGGGCAACTTGCGTTGACACTTCTCTCGGAGGTCTTTACCCAATGTCCCAATGTCTGCCGAAACAATGGTGATGGGTTCCTTCATATCACGTCGCTGAGGCTCCAAGCGTGTGATGAAGGAGACGAGCTGTTTGCGTGCAAGGCCCGGATGTTTAGCGATGATGGTGACAACGCCAATCGGGACTTGAGAAGATGTTCTCAGAACTTCAGAGACCTCGCCCAATTCAAGTCGTTGACCATTGATTTTGGTTTGATCATCGCCGCGTCCGAGGTACTCGATACTTCCGTCTGGCATGATCCTTCCAATATCGCCAGTGCGATACATTTTCTCACAACCGGGCCCCATGACAAAACCCTTGGCATCGAGTCTGTTCAGATACCCTTTTCCGACAAGATCTCCCGTGAAGCAAAGTTCTCCTGTCTGTCCACGAAGGGCATAGTCGAGGCTGCCAGGAAGAAGAACATGACAAGAACAGGAAGTCAAAGGAAGTCCAATGTTGCGCAGAGAAGTGTGTCCATTGACCAAGGCAAATGAACATCCGACCGTCAGTTCAGTAGGTCCGTATGCATTCATAACTGCAACTTGGCTTGCGCGACCCCACGTATCCAAGACTCTTTGAGAGATCTTTTCTCCGCCAACACTCAGGAGTCGAAGAGATGGGCAATCTTGGGGATGGATATCGGCCTGATCGAGTAGAGATGGGACAAAACCTGCGTGTGTGATCTCCAGCTTGGCAAGTGTTAATCGGAGATCATCCATCAGCAACATCCGTGGGCCAGTTGACGTAGCCATGCCGTGTCGCCATGGGAAGAAGGTTTCGGCAACGTGAGGATCAAAGGCTCGACTGGCTTGACCTAACCAGCGTCCTTTACCACCGAGTTCGAGAGTAGCAGGTGCAATCCTACAAACAAACTCTGATAACGATTCAACGAAAGAGGACAGATTGGCTCGACTGGTCATGACACCCTTTGGCTTGCCGGTTGACCCAGATGTGTAAAGGATGTAGGCGGTATCTTGTGGATCGGCCGCGTAGTTTCTGTTCTCTGACGGCAAGGCCAACAGCTCTTGTTGGAATGTTGGATCATCAATACAGACGATTCGGCACTCGCTGGGTGCATCCTTGAAGCTCGAAGCAAAGGCTGTCTCTGTGAACACAACAGGAGCATCACCATCTTGAATCAAAAATGACTTGCGATCATCCGGGAGTGTTTCCTCAATTGGAAGATATGCGTTGCCGGATTTCATGATTCCAAGAAGAACTGGATGAGAGGCAAGGTTTCGTCTGGAGCAGAGAGCAACCGATCGGTTCTTGAACCCGTGGCAGCTCAGATAAGCTGCAACTTGATTTGCCTTGGCGTTGAGTTCACCAAAGCTCATCAACAGCTGCTCGGCTCCTGCTGGTGTGATAGACACTGCCTCTTCAACTGCTGTCCACTCTGGATGCTGTTCAGCATTAACCTCAACCCAGTGTTCCGGACCCAGCTGTACTGAGTTCTTCACTGCTTTGCTTGGGCTGGGGGCTGAGATCGAAAGCAAATCTTTTTCGATGAAACGGGGGAGGGATGTGAAGGGTTCATCCGGGTAGCTTATCATGGCGCCAACCAGGGCATCGATTTGGTGCGCGAAGATAGCCAATTGCTCAGGACTCATGATGGTGTTCAGGGACGATGCCTCAAGAATCACGGTACGATCATGGTAGTCCTGGAACAGGTTCAAAGCCATAGGATGTTCAACAGTCAAGCCAACATCATCTGCCTTTGGATCCCAGATAGTTCCAGCAGAGCCAGCCAGGAGATCTTGCTCGTTAGGGTGGAAGGTGAATACACCAGGATATAGTGATTCGCCTCTTTCCTTGTTCAAGAGCTTTCGGATATCCCGTGCGTGAATGTGACGGTATTTGCGAGCATGTGTTGACAAGCGATGCTGTTCTGCCAGGACCTCTCTCACTGTACCCTTGGCATTGAAAGGGATTGGCACAACTGAGATAAAGGGTCCAATTGCATTGTCGATGTCCGCATCCAACACACGGTCCGATATTGTCTCCGCAAAGACTGCACCCGGACTTCCCACGTAGCTCAGAAGAACAAGTCCAAAGGCTGCGCGGACAATGGGTCCAACGGAGGAGACACCAAGTTCAGCAACCTTTGCCTCTAGTTCAACTGTTGGAACTGAAAGTCGAACTGTCTCTGAGATGAAGTGGCAGTCCTGTTCCTGCTCAGACACTGTTCTCTTCCCAGTGAGGTCGGGCCAGGCAGGTACCTCAAGCTCTGCATACTCCTTCAGTTCCGATTCCCAGAATCTCTGGGCTTCAAGACATGTTTGGTTGCTTGGAAATATAGTCGGCAAGACATCTCGCAGTTGAGGTCTGTTGGGCGTGTCGGAGGTGTAAGCACGGCAGACATCATCAGTGATGAACCCAAGAGACTGGCCGTCATGCAAGGCATGATGTATCGTGAATACCATGGTTTTGTCTCCGCCATTATCCAAAATCGTAACAGCCCAAGGTGGCCGCCGGAAATAGTTTGCTTGATGTCCGTTTCGAATATCGGCAAGTCTTCGATCCAAGTCATGTCGATAACTCTTTGTCGTGCATTCAATGCGCATCCAATCAATCTCGTGTTGTTCATAAATGATTTGCAGAATACCGAAATCGCTTGCACGCCCAGAGCTCTTCTTTCCAAGTGCGGCAACTGGCAGGAAACCAGTTCTCAAGGCCTCATTGCCCTGAAAAACCGCCGTCCAGGCCCCTCTGAGTTTGCTGAGGTCCACATCAGAGTGTAGAGAGAAGAAGTGATGGCTCCAATACATCTCTGTCGTTGTCATTGTTTCACTTAAAAAGCTTTCTTGAATTGCCCTTGCGGGACAGACGAAGAAGCTCTCCTGAATGACAGCCGACGCGTCTTGTTGCCATTCTTGGTTGAATTGTTCAGGATCAAAGACGTTTCCCACCTGCGAACTGTTGCAGGATGATCCGGCTACAGTGATCAGATCTCTGACGGTTTCGCATTGGAGGACATCAATGACGGAGATGGGGTAGCCGGCTTCGTTCAAGCGTGAGGCGAGACGAATGGCTCGAATGGAATCGATACCCAAACTTCGAAGCCTGCTCGACTCGGTGAAAAGGGATACCAAGACGTTCCCCAGTAGTGAAACGTTCGAGATGACGGTGTCCCTCAATTCGTGGTCAACCTTATCAGTTGCTGCTGTAGGATTCTCATCTCCAGCATTGCAGGCTCTCTCCCAGTTCTCCACGTCCAAGTCCGCGTACACAGCCTGAAGAGCACGTCGATCCGCCTTGGCTGACTGTGTTTTGGGGATACTCGGAACAACCAAGAAAGTAGATGGAATCATATGGACTGGGAGAGTGACAGACGCTTCCTTGATAGCAGAACGGGCAATACCAATCGCAGTCTCGTTCAACAGCATGGTCTGCGCCTCCTCGCCAGGTTGAACAGCCTGCGAGGCGGCAATAAATGCAACGACAGCATCATTAGGTCTGTCAGGACGATTCAGAACCATGGTCTCGATGGATTCAGCCAACGGATGGCAGTGGCGTAGAGAAAAGCTGATTTCACTGAGCTCAACACGAATGCCGCCAAGTTTGACAAGGTCGTCCGCCCGGTTCAGGTATTCCAGAGAACCATCTGAAAGCATGCGGACAAGATCCCCAGTGTAATAGAGAATCTGCTTTGCTTCTTCGTTCCACACGTATCTCGCCTTGTTTGTCTCGGGTTGGTTCAGATATCCAGGAGATAACTGCGGGCCACCCAGGGCCAACTCTCCGACAGCATTCTTCATGACGAACTTCTTGTCTCGCGTGACGAATACAGAGACAGACTTCAATGGCCAGCCTATGTTTCCACTCTTCACATTCTTGTGCTCATTTCCAAATTCCCGAAGAGTAGAAACAATCGTTGCCTCTGCTGGACCATATGTGTTGAAGGCTCTTATATTCTGTCCCCAGTCATCGGCCACAGGCTGCGGAAGTTTCTCTCCAATCATGGTGATGGTTTGTAGAGTCTTGCAAGCAGTTCTCTGAATACCAGCTGAGATTGTAGGGGTAAGATGAGCATGAGTCGCACCAGTGACATTGGCGAGCTCCGCGAATGAACCAAGCATTACTTCCCGGGGTGCAGAAATCAACACTCCACCGCAGCTCCATGTGAAAAACATGTCCTGGATGGAAACATCAAATGTGGGTTGGGAAAACTGGAGGCATCGCACAGCCTCTCCGTCTTTGCCTCCTGGAACTGCTTCTAACAGAGAATCGATACTGATAAAAGCAGAGGAATGAGTGATGGAAACGCCTTTTGGAGCACCCGTCGTTCCACTGGTCCAAATCATATATGCCATCTTGGTTGGATCTGTGAGAGGCGCGCTAGAGGTTTCAGCATCGACAAGGTGCTCGGATTCTCGCGTGGATGGGAACACATCGATGGGAACAACGCCGTTCGGTAAACCAGCCTTGATCTGGATAGAATCAACAGACGAAACTAGGACCATCTTTGCTTTCGTTCGAACGATGAGATCGTGACGACGTTGTGGTGGAGAGAAAACATCGATCGGGCACCAAGCACCACCCGCCTTCAGAGTACCCAAGATGGCCACATACAGCGCAGGGCTCTTTTCAATGTGGATAGGGACTATTGACTCCGTAAGTGGTCCAAAGAGAGAAACTAGATGGTCCGCAAGAAACTGGGCCTTCGCATTGAGTTCTCCATAGGTCCAACAAATGTTAGTTGAGCTATGCTCGTTGAGTAGATCGCTTCTGAAAAGTAGAGCATGATCATCTGGGTTTGACTTTGCGTAAGCTTCGAATTGAGAGTGGATAAGGGCGTTGGGTTCGGGTTCTTGAGGCACAACCGGATCAAGGACGGACCTTACGGACACGTCATTGATGAAAACGTTGCTCAAGAAGCTTTCGTCTGGATGTTCCAGGATGCGGGAGAGGATGAGACCCATCTCATGGAGAATCAACTCAGCAGCTTCATGGTCCATGTATTCGTCATTGAAGCTAGCCCTGAGAGTCAGGCGTGAATCACTTTCTGGCCAGACTTCCACCATGACTGCAAAGTCATTTGCCATTGGAGGATGATGGATGGAGGTCCAGAGCGGATCACTCTCTGGCTCGGCGTTGAAGTCCTGGTAAGCCAGAAGTGTGTCGTAGGGAAGGCGTCCGTCTGCCGTAACCACCGAGCCGAGATGAGGCTGGAGATAGGACAACGATTCGGCGTTCAATGATGCGAGATGCTGTGAGATTGAGCGGTTGGTCCACTCAGCTCCAGTATCTTGATCCTTGTTCACCGTGATGCGGATAGGGACAGTGGTAAAGGTAGGGCCGATGCAGCCCTCAGTACGAGGATCCAATCTCCCTGACACCACACTTCCAATCACGACATCTTGCTCTGGTGTTCCAGAGCACGCCAACAAAATAGAACCCCATGCCGCTTGGAGGACAGAGAGCGGCGTCACTCCCATGCTCTTGGATGCTTGTTTCAACTCGCTGTATCCGATAGGGGAGTTGACTTGAACCATTTGAGCCTTGGGTTTTGAACTTGCCCGATACGGTGTGATTGATGGGAACGCAACTGGCGAGTGGCCTTCTAGATGCCTGTTCCAGAATTGTGCACTCGCCTCAGAATCCGCCGAGAAATGGTGATGCACAATGTGCTCCAAGGAAGTGCGTTCCGGAAGAGGCTTTCCCTCGTAGGCAATCGTAACATCTTTGAGGAGAAGTTGCAAAGAACCGCCATCGAAAATACCATGGAACATGCTTAATACAACAGCAGACTGGTTGGTGGAAAAGATGAGGGAAATGTGCGAAGGAGTCGTGCCAATATCAATCTTTAGTTCTGCGTTTCGAAGAGCCAACTCAAGAGTGGCATCGTAGTCGCCGTTCTCGGAACCACTGTTGTATGTGCTCCAGATGATGTTGGCAGAGGCGCTATTCGGCTTGAGGATGCACTGGGCGAAAGGAGAGATCTCATCATCAAGATGACAAAACACTGCCCTGAAAGAGTCGTAGCGACCCATTACCGTGTTCCAGGCACTCTTCAGCCTTTCGATGTCTACACCGTCGCAGATAGGCATGACAGAATGGTAGATGTACGATGGGGTAGACGCAGCTGTGCTAGATGAACTCCGTAGGAAGCTGGCGAGCATTCCTGACTGAGTCGCTGTAGTCGGCAGCACCGTCTGGATTTGGTCCTGAGATACCCCAAGTCGTTCAGCACAGATGGGCAAATTCCTCTCTGCGAAGGAGTCAAGGAGTTTCTGAAGTTGTATCTCCTTCGCAGCGCTGTTCGAGTCGGAGTCTTGGACTTGAGAAGCATGCACAACCTTTGCTGTCAAGGCTTTGACAGTATAGGATTGAAGGACGCCCCCGACCGTCAGCCCGCCGATTGAGTGATCTCTCAACTTCTGAAGAAGTCGCACTGCTCCAAGACTGTCCAGACCAAGGGATGCCAAGGATGCTTCTGGGCGGATAACAGAGCTTCCTTCGCCGACAGTCTCGCTCAGGGCTGTTATGACTACAGCTTGAGTCGAAAGGTGCAAAGATTCGTCCTCTACCTTGACCTCATCGTGGGTGGTAGGCAGATCTTGAGACTCAGAGGGAACAAGAAACTCATTACTCCTACCCGTTTGCAATATATCGGAGTGGACTTTCTTGCGATCGACCTTGCCAGAGCTTGATCGTGGCAGAGCATCGAGAAAGATGTAGCTTGATGGACGCATGTAGGCCGGCAAGAACTTTTCCGAGCAGCGAGAGCAGTTGTCAACGATAGCCTGCTTCTCATCTGAGGACTGCGCAGTGGCCACTATACAAGCAACGATCTGCTCACTTCCTGGTTGATTTCCATTCGCTTTGGAGACGGCAGCAATCAACTCGGTCACGCCGGGTACTGTAGCAAGAACCGACTCAATCTCGCCCAGCTCCACACGACGGCCACTCAGTTTGACCTGATCCGAGGTGATTCGCCCAAGGAATTCGATAAGTTGTCGGCCAGATTCATCCCAAACAATACGCGCCATATCTCCAGTGCGATACAGCCTACCGTAGTCTGGGCTAGAGACATAGGCCTTGGCCGTCTCTTCAGGACGGTGCAAGTACCCCTCGCTCACTTGAGGGCCCCCTATGGCAAGCTCTCCGACGAATCCTGCCGGCACCACCTTGGGGACTTGGCTCCTGTGATCCAGGATCAACATGGAACATGTTGGTAGAGCTTCACCAATGATTGATCCTCGAACAGAGTGCTCCACTGGTGCTAAAAAGGTGCAGTTGATAGCAGCCTCAGTCGGGCCATAGGCATTGACCAACGTGTAAGGCGTAGCTGGTGATCGTAGACCAAAGTTACCGATGACAGTTCGGTTCAACTTCTCACCCATAGTCCATAAGGACTGCAGTGTTTTGAGGTGAGATGGTCGTAGCAATGAAGCTAAGCTGGGTGTAGCCATCATAATGGTTGCACGTGCTTCATTGATGGTGCCTTCTGGGTCTGATAATGTCAGGCTCCGTGGTGCAGAGCATAGAGTTCCTCCGTTACTCAGGGTGACAAAGATCTCCATCAGGGATGGATCAAAGGTCGGCGCTGCAAACTGGAACCAGCGGAAGTCATCGTGTCGAGGAAGAGGGATAGCCGTTGAGTGCGACCCAATCGAGCATGCAGCTGCCAAATGTGACACCTCGACTCCCTTGGGTCTCCCTGTAGATCCACTCGTGAATAGTAGATAAGCCAACTGGCTGCTGGCAATGGGCGGTGCCTCGAAGTGGCACTCTGCATCTGCGCTCGACGTATCTTGGTTCAAGAGTGTTTTCCACCTGGATACCTGCGTGACATCAATCCAGGTCGTCTCTATACCATCTTCGTCCCATGAGTTAGGCCTTTCCCCAATGCCTAGTACAATAGGAGATCCAATGTCCTGAAGAAGCTCTTGTATCCGCGCGAGAGGAGCTTCCATAGGCAGCGGAGAGAATGCGAAGCCAGCTTTGAGAACGGCGAGATAGGAGACGTATAATTCCGGAGAGGTTGACATGTAGACTGGCACAATGTATCGTCCCGTTTCATTAGTGCTTTTCGACACAAAGTCTCGTAAATGAGAAGCCAAGTGATTAGCCGCTTTGTTAAGCATTCCGTAGCTCAAAATTTGATGTTGTGACGACTCTTTTGTGCTCGAGAGGGATAAAACGAAATCTAGAGCGGGAAAGTTTGGAGTTTTGGAGGCCCAATGCTCAAAGCCAGCATGGAGAAGTGTCGGCTTGATAGCAATGTCCCAGTTGCTGCTGAACTGAGAAGGTGGTTCCATCAGAGGGGGGTGATTTAGAGCAGAAAATTCAGGGACCATGGAGGGAGTAGAGATGACGGAGGTAACAGGGGAGCCAATAGTATTGGTTTCAATAAGAAATCGCGAAACAAAGATCTTGAGAAGTTGCGCAGCTGCCAACTCAGGAATGAGTTTGGAAGGGTAGGAGATATCGACCACCACATTGTTTGCTGTTGGGTTTGGTCGTATATGCAAAACAAATAACTGGTAGTGTTAGTTTATACTCGAACAGTAGCAATAGGTAGGACTTACATCTTGTTGTTCCAGCGTTGAGCGACCGTCAGGGATGGATGCTCGCAGGTCCAGAGCGAATTGTATCTCCCCTTCTTGATAGGAAGACATATTGAACTCCTTCCAGCTAGGCACAAGAAATCCATCTTCCTGTTGTGTACTCTGACCAGTCACATCAGAGGCAACAGTAACCGACAGAATCATCAGTGATGAGCCGGAAGATGAACCCCGAGCGAGGACAAAAGCGACCTCATCGGCACCAGTCAAGTCCGACACGAATCGAGCGTAAACTTCGACAAGGTTTGTCTCGTTAGAGACGCCAGGGCAGCATGACACATGTATTGCCTCGCTATAGCCCCTAGAGTATTCCGTAGTCGGAGACAAATAGTGATCAATAGTGTCCAATGCTGGCACTTTCGTGGCTGGAGGCGACCCAGGAAGGTCTGCATGACGAACAGTCGGCGTTTCCATGTCTTTCAAGACGAAGATAACAAATCAAATAAACGGTTTATTTCCTTTGTGGTTATCAAGAACTGAATGTAACTTCAAAGTCATAACTAACATTCTTCTAATTCCCTTGTATAATTATATAAACCCAACATCACATCTACAGACCATCAACTGTCAGAACCGTAAAAGAGGTCAGCCAGGTAGGGTTGTAGCGGCAAGTGGGGGTGCCCCAATCCTGTTTGAACTGGCGTCATCGATCACAGACGAATGGGATGTTGTTCTCTTCACGGGTGCGTGCATGTTGCACTGAGCGTGGCGTGGTGGTATGAAACCACGGGTCCTTTTGCGAACCATCGGTTGATTGTTCGGAGACGGAGCCGCCTGTCGAGCCGAGCCGCCCCTTGGAGGCTACACTGTGTAGGGATCAGGCTTGTTATTTGGTGTACATGAACCACGATGTGTGGCGATGGTGAGGTAGTGTTGTGATTTGCTCCTGGAGTGATACCTCTCGATACCTATGATCTGACAAAGGTTACAATGTAGGAGAAGCTCCTCGAGGGGAGGTAACTATATTATTATTAATCCCTTTGCCTTGTAAGAACGCAGATGTTAAAAAGCAGACCTAGAGTAGATATAATAGTCTTAAAAAATAAAATATAAAATAAAATAAAAAATAAATATATTAATATAAATAAGTATATTATTTAAATCCTTTTTAAATTTTTATTTTATTTATCGTTTTTAATTTAGATTTATATAAATATTTAATAATATTTAATAATACTTTTATAAAATTAATAGTATTAAAAAAACCTTTACTTCTATCTTATTATATTAAATAAATAAAAGCATTTAAGTATACTACGGACAATTGCCTAGTTTAGCCCTCCATCCGTGCTTGACCTGGCTTGTCTAGCTAAGGAATATCCATATCAGATGTTTATCTTATCAATCTACTGACATGGTGAACGTATGTGTCTCTCGTATTCACCTGTTTGTGGATAGTGGGCCCAGGAACTAAATAATGCCGGGTATATGATCCTACGAAGCCGACGGGTGTGTTCATTTCGCAATGACGTGCACCCCCTTGCCCGGTGAAATTACGTACAATGTACTCACTCTTTGCCTGTAGCCTCGCATTGGAAAAACTGTCGGCCGCTCATGCTGTACTGATCAAAAATCTTCAAAAGGCCTGTCCTGGCTATAAATGTCGGTAATGCATGTGATAGGGTTCAAGATTCCGTTAAGCACTCTAAACTTTAGATTATCAATCTACTAAGCGGAAAGACCGGGACTGGTGGTATGTAAATATGTTGCCACAAATTACATGTCACATCTCATAATCACGTTACGACGGGTGGAGGGTATGCAACGTTGAACGGGGATAACCAGGCAACCGACCATGTGTTGAACCAACAGAGAATCATGATTTTTTCCGGGAGAAATCCCTCACAATGATGCACCCTTGAATGACACGCTCGTAAGATAATCTACATCGATCCATTTTACGCTTAATCCTTGGCTTCCACATCTTTTTATCAATCATTGGGGGGTAGGCCGTCATCGGAGTAGCCAGCATGGGTTTACCGTCTTGAAGGGCTTCTGTCGCTCTCTTTCATTCCCGGGTCCTCAGCCCACGTCGACCTTTGTACACTTTTCAGCAGAGTGTCGACCCTCTAGCCAAGGCATCAGTGTAGGTGTCACGCCAGGGTCGAACACAATGTCATCAAGTATACCACCAAGTGTCCGTAAGGCATCGCGCCTTCAACTGGTAAGTAATCGGACAATTCATGGAAAAAAGATAGTGAATGGAACTCAGATTGACCCAATTTAGGCCCGAAGAGTAAAGAAAGCTGTGCCAGCCACGAAAGAAGCCACCCGACAATTATTCGCATTCATCCGACTATTATTCTCCTTGGACTATACGAAGCTCGACATTCTTCTAATCGCCGCCGGTACCTTTTTTGCCATTGCCTCTGGCATTCCCTTTCCCCTCCTGGGAATCGTTTTCGGTGAATTGATCAACGATCTCAACACAACGACCTGCTCCGAGTCCGAAACGGCGTCGAGCGATGTCACAGATAGCGTGCGACGGAAGGTGTTCTACGTCATCTACCTGACCATCGCCAACTTTTGCTTCATCTACATTCACTGCAGCTGCTGGAGTTTTGTCAGTGAGCGCATTGCCCGAAGATACCGCCGACGCTTCTTCCAAAGCATCGTCAGACAAGATACGGCCTATATCGAAGGACTTCCCTCTGGTGATGTTATATCACGGTTGGTGCGCGATGTTGAAGTCGTTCAGTCTGGTACCTCTGAGAAGGTCGGCATCCTGATTTCAACCGTCTCATACTTCGTCACCTCGTACGTCGTCGCATTCATCAAAGCCCCCACGATCGCCGGGATGCTGGTCTCGGTGGTGCCTTGTTACTTCTTGATGTCATACGTTGGAGGATATTTCATCAAGAAATACACGAATCGTATCACCGTGCACGTCGATGCCGCCACTACGATTGCTTCCTCCAGTCTATCGCATCTACCTCTCGTATCTGCCTTTAGCTCTAGCGATCGTCTTGTGAAGCTATTCTCTGATCACCTTCTCGGATCACGAATGGACGCCCTCAAGAAGGCCGGCACTCATGCGGTTCAAATGGGTCTCCTGTACTTCATCGCTTATAGCTCCAATGCTTTAGCCTTTTGGGCTGGTTCTCGTTTAATCGCCGACTCGGTGGAATCTGATCGAGGCGACGTATCCGTTGGTGCGGTTTACACTGTTATTTTCGTCCTGATCGACGCGTCTTTCATTCTCAGTCAAGTTGCGCCATTCATTCATACCTTCGCCGCTGCCGCCGGCGCGTCCGACCGACTCCAATCGGTCATACAAAGGGAGTCTCGTATTGACGGCACGTCAGAGACGGGGGCCAAATCTGCTCCCTTTGGTGAGGAGGACATTGTCTTTCGTGACGTGCACTTCACCTATCCCTCTCGTCCTGATGTACCCGTCTTGAATGGAATCAACCTGACGATCCCCCCTCGGAAGCATACAGCAATTGTGGGACCATCTGGAGGTGGCAAGTCTACCGTGGTGTCACTTCTAGAGCGTTTCTATGATCCTTCATCCGGTGAACTGCTCATCGGTGATCAAAACTTTCGAGATTTGAACGTCAAGTACCTTCGCGGCAGTATCGGATATGTACAGCAAGAACCAACACTGTTCGACCGCTCCATTCTAGAAAACATTGCCGACGGATTGGCGAACTCGTCCAACGAGAGTCACAAGGATTTAGCTCCCTTTGTCCTAGATTCCTCGCTGGCTGATCTGGCAGCAAGCATACGCAATGGCGCAACACAAGAAGAAGCCATTGAAGGGCATGACCCCAGAGTAGCTAGAATTGTTGAACTTGTTCGGCAAGCTGCAGCGAGTTCAAATGCCTTGTCCTTCATTGAAACTCTCCCACACGGCCTAGCCACCAACACAGGCTCTGCCGGTAGTCAACTGAGTGGTGGACAGAAGCAGCGAGTTGCCCTTGCACGCGCCCTGGTTCGTGAACCTTCGCTTCTCATTCTCGATGAGGCGACAGCAGCATTAGACTCGACCAGTGAGAGCCTGATTCAGGATGCGCTGGCGAAACTTCAAGACCGCGTCACCATGGTATCAATCGCTCACCGATTGGCAACCGCCAAAGATGCCCACAAGATTGTGGTCGTTGACAAAGGCCAAGCTGTTGAAGAGGGTTCTCACGCTGAACTGGTTTCGAAAGGCGGCGCTTATGCCAGGATGGTCGAGTTCCAGAGCCTGGAGACGGTGGATATGCCATCGATCCCCGAAGCGTATGTGAGCCGCGACACCAGTTCTTCTATCCATGGTGAATTGGATGGCTCGGCTGCCAAAGAAATGGCGACCGATGTTAGCCTTTCCAAGACCCCCGGAGAGGAAACGAAGACGCAGACCGGGTCAGACGAGACGATAGAGGAAGAGGGTGACAAACCAAAGCCCCCCAGGTGGTTCACCTTGAAGTTCACATTCGCCTTGGTTCGCCCCAATCTAGGTTACCTCGTCCTCGGTCTTTCCGCATCTGTCGTTATTGGTGGCAGTTACATAGCTGAAGCTGTCATCTTCGGTCACACCATCAGCAGCTTAAGCCTTTGCACCGGAGCCGATAACATCCGCCACGGAGGACACTTGTATGGACTTTTGTTCTTTATCATGGCTTTGGTCGAGTTCTCGGCAAATGTTGTCAGTGGATGTGCATTTGGCTGGGCCGCCGAGAAGATCCTGACCAGAATTCGAATCCTCTCTCTTCGATCTCTCTTGAGCCAGACCATAACATGGCACAACATGGATGGCCGCACTCCCGGAACGCTGATTAGTTATATCATCAGCGATGCCAGTGCACTGAGCAATATTTCTGGATCTACCATCGGTCTCCTCCTTGCCGCCGCTGTCAACCTGGTTGCTGGACTTGTCGTTTCCTTCGTCCTTGCATGGAAGATCGCCATCGTGCTCGCCCCATGCATCCCGGTCCTCCTTGCTTCTGGCCTCATGAAGCTTCGCACGCAAGCCAAGTTTGCCGAGCGGCATCAGAAGGCGTTTGCTCAGGCAACTTCCATCACTGTCGAGGCCGTTGACAACATTCGGATAGTGTCCGCTTTCTCCTTGGAGAGGCAGTCAAACGCACGATATGAGCTGGCATTACGAGACCCCTATCGCGATACCCTTCGTTCAATTGCATACGGCAACATTTTCTTAGCCCTGGCCTTCAGTATCAGCAATCTAGTATATGCTCTGGCTTACTGGTGGGGTACTCGACAAGTGGTGGCCGGTCTCTACTCCCAAACCCAGTTCTTCATCATTCTGCCTGCTCTTCTGTTCAGTACTCAGTCATGCAGTCAAATGCTCGCCCTTGCACCCGACATTTCCAAGGCAGGACTTGCTGCATCCAACATTACGGAGCTGCTCACTACAAGGTCAGCCGATGATGAGCTGAACCCTCAGGACTCAGGCAAAAACCACCGTGACTACAAACTGCTCCTCTCTGAAAAGCCTCATGACATGGAGGCGGCAGATTCCAGCGTGCCAGTTTCGTCCGGTCAGGGCATGAACATTCAGTTGCAAGACGTCCACTTCGAGTACCCGTCACGACCGGGACAGCCGGTACTCTGCGGTGTCAACCTGAACATTCAGGCTGGCCAATTTTGTGCCCTGGCTGGTTCTAGTGGGTCGGGAAAGTCTACAATCTTTGCAATGCTGGAGCGGTTCTACCGTCCTAACCGTGGAGCTGTGCTGATGGACGGAGCCGACATCACACGCCAGCTTGGAACCGAGTTCCGAGACGATATAGCTCTTGTTCCTCAAGAGAATGTACTCTTCGAGGGTTCCATCGCCTTCAACCTTGGTCTAGGCGCTCGACCTGGTCACCAGCCAAGCCAGGAGGAGATGGAGGAAGCTTGTCGCGCGGCCAGTATTCACGACGTGATCATGGCGCTGCCTGAAGGTTACCAAACAAAGTGCAGTCACGATGGCAAACAGTTTTCTGGTGGTCAGCGACAACGATTATCGATTGCACGTGCTTTATTGCGCCGTCCACGTCTGCTGTTGCTTGATGAGTCTACCAGTGCCTTGGATGGCGAGTCAGAGAGGCGGATCCAAGACGCGCTTATGGCTTTGCGAGGTCGCACAACTATCATCGCCATCGCACATCGTTTGAACACGATCCAACGCGCCGACTGCATCTACTTGATTGAGGGAGGTCAGTGTGTGGAGCAGGGCACTCATAATGAGCTTATTGAGCGAAGCGAAACATATCGCACAAGCGTCATCCAGCAATCCATCCAATCCTAGAACAACACAGATTTATGGATTAGGTCACAGCATCTGTAAACTGTATCCGCCGTAGATCCATGTATTAATACCACCGGTGAAACCGAGTCATAGAAGGTCTCTCTAGCTGCTCATTCATGTGAGGATCTCTCCTTTGGAAATGGGCCTGGCAATTCCCTACTTGGTCTTCCTAACTTCGTTCTGCCGGTGTCTGCCGAACTACCCTGCATTAGCCAAGAGGAGGATTGTGCTAGTGGCGATCCATCAAGACCTCAGCAAGCTCGCGTGCCAAGCGAAATGCCGCCACGACCCAACTTGCGCAAGCTTGTGTTATCTCCCTCTTATATCCATTAGCTTATTGGCGCTAAGAAGAAGTCCACTTTACCAAGAGGGCGAATGACTCGAGTTTTTTTCGGTACTTTTGTTCTCTAGCTATGCCGTTTTTATGAAACTCTTACATGGGGATCTTATCTATCAAACATAACTTTTACCATTGAGTTATGCTGCATAAATACATATACAGTACACACGGGGATTGCATAACGGCTTTGCAACGACACGATCCCATCGGCCAGTATCCATGTCAGCCAAGACGGACACCATCACGGACATTATGATTTGCATGCAGGTCAGGCAGGTCAGCCAAAATTACACACTATATATTAAAGAGCTGTTACAATTTCCATAACTCTTGACGCGTGCGCGATATGCTCGCCAATGTAACAATACAGGAGAAGTAAACTCTCTGGCACAAGATTGCAATGCAATGCTAGTGCAGATTATCTCAACTAGATTATAGTTCCCTTGTTCTGAGCCTTGTTCACGTTGTAGTTCTTCCACACAGCAACACAAGGGATGGCCAGGATGAGAATGGCGGTAGCGCAAATGCAGTTGTACTTCTGACTGTATCCCCAGGCGTAGTTGATGGCATCACGGGTGGGGTCGCCGGGGGGGTACAGCATCTGAGTTTGTGAACCGCCTAGATAGATTATACTCCAGTTGCCAGCCGTTTCTGGAGGGAGCCGGTCTTGAAGAGCGTCCGGGAATGTGTTGGTGTAGATAGAGTTAGCCACAGCAAAGCCAATGGCTCCGCCGAGATTGGCAAACAAGTTGAGCAGGGCCAGCATCATGGGCACACCGTCGCGGTCAGCCGAGGCCATGACAGCCATGTCCTCGCCGATGACAAGAGTACCTCCGGCAAAGGCGATGAAGATCTGGCACATGATGACGTAGCCAATATCGTCGTCCTCGCCTCGGAAGTGAATCATAAGGCCTGCTCCCAGAAACATCAGAGGAAGGCCAAAGAAGAGACAGGCATACTTGAAGTGCTTGGTGTGGCGGATGTAGATTCCAAACACGACACCCCAGAAACAAGACCCGATGTTGTAGATCTGGGTCATGTATCCCGTATTGGAAATGTTGAGGTCATAGACGACTTGGACAAAGTAGTAGAAGTACTGGTCCCAAGAGTAAAAGCTGAAGTACAGGATAGCAGCAAGCAGGCAAGCTCCAAGGACAGTTCGGCTCTTCAAGAGCTCCCACCTAACAAAGTGCTTCCGGGCGCCATACTTCTCCCAGGCGGCAAAGACGGGGAACAGGAGGAAGCCGATGATGACCATGGTGATAAAAGTGGCCGAGGAGTAGCCAGCACGACCATTACTGGCCAGGCCGAAGGGCAGAAGGAACAAGACAAAGGCTGCCATAAGAATGAATGCTCCAATGATGTCGAATTCGTGCAGGTAGAAGATAATGGACTGTGTGGTGGTGCGGCCGCTTGGCGTCCTAACAAACAGGCCCATCTTCTCGGCCTTGATCTGGAAGAACTTGAAGACGATAGCCAGGGGGACAAAGACAAAGGTCATGATGATGCAAAAGGCACCCACTGCCCAGCGCCAAGATGCATTCTTGATGAAGGACTGAGCCGCAAGAGGACCAGTGAAAGCCGTGCAGATGAAGGGCGTGCTGACAAAGGCAAAGGCAAAGGCACGATTGCGCAGACCCGACGTGTCGGCAACAAAGACATCCATGATGAAGTAAATGGCGTAGTATCCAATCCAGTATAGCACATAGCCTGCCGCATAGCCGTCAGGGCCTTTACAAGAGGCGATGATAACCATGCCTAGGAGGTAGACCCCGATAGAGATGAGGAAGCCCTCAGCTCTGCCCCAAAGGTTGAGGATTTTGGCAATGGGCAACTTGAGGACGCCACCGATGATGGAGGCCAGGATTTGGGCCGTGGCAATCTGGGGGGCTTGCGCAAAGTCTGAGTAGGCGTAGAAGGTAACGTTGTTGAGGATCGACTGTTGGAGGGCCAGCATGAAGAAGCAGACCCAGATCCTAACTGCTTGTTAGTTTACATGATTCGGAATGAATCCATAAATGACCACCAGTGGTGGACGAGACAGTACATACCAAGCATAGGTGATATAAACGGTCTGTTTTGACCACACCAGAGCCGCGGCTTCAGCCTTTTGGATACCGACTGGGGCGTCAGCCGTAATATTGGTAGGATTTTCGATAATCTCCTTCTCGTTCTTCTCCTCCAAACTCAAGTCGGAGGAAGATGGTGCGGAATTCAAGACGCCACCTTGGTCCGCCCCCTTGTCCGTATGGGCGGTTTCATCGAGACCACCGGGGTTGTCTGTAGGTTCGGAGCTTCGTCCGCGAATCCTGTCAAGGACACCCATGATGGATGGTAGTGAGGATCAGTCAGGATAAGATTCTTTAGATAATCATAGATTGATAAGATAAAGCAAGGGAAGAATAGGGTTTCACGCACAGCTCATGTGGGAAGCGGCAATGTATATATCATTCCTCCAACACCCAAGACCAAGACCCACACCACAAAACCCCACGAGCGCCCCCGCGGGCGAGTAGACCGCATGATGTGACTTTTTAGGTCAGCGACCGTAAGTCGGCAGCTGTAATATGCAGTGTTTGCATTCCCCGATGGCTGGAATGACCGGAACGACCGGCACGGGATGGTGGGGATGAACCACTAGGTTGTTGCCTGAACGATGTTAAACGACCAACAAAGTTGTCTTTGTTGGTTCATAACCCTGGTCACTATTGATCCTTTTCAATCGGCCCGCAGAATTAAGGGGCGGGTACTCCGTAGATCGTAAAAGAGAAAAAAACACGCACGCACGCGACTCCAAATGCCCAAATGCACCCACACACCCCAGCTTAGCTTGAACCAACATAACGGGATCACTTCGAGTGACAGTGTACGTTAGGACTTGACCGAAAGGGCTGTACTTTTCAACGGGTGAAATTGAGGTACAGTTCTACAGACATCAATTGACACACAGTTAAAAACATGACGCGTTTCTCGTCTACGGTTACGAGGACATTCGTTGGCCTACCCATGTACTTGAGTCAAACATCAGGGTGTCACGTTATTCTTAGCAGTGACGATGCGATCAACCGTACCATGGCAAAAAAAGAGGCCTGTTGGTTGCTTCCCACAACTCACCCCCACTCTCGAAGGAACGAACGAGAACTTCAGGTACATTTGAGAAAAAAAAAGACAGGATCAAGGGTCGTCGGCAAGGGAGAGTGAGTGTCCAGGCTTACACGTTACATCGACCGGAATTTGGTGACAACCGGAAATGCACAAAACATGTGCTCCGACCCCACCTACCCGAAAGCTCCTTATCAATCATCATCGGATCACTACGGGATCATAACACTCCTGCATGGAAGCAATTGGTACAACAGTAGGTTCTTTGATCATGAGATTGAGGTAGGTAAACGGCCGTTGTATTGAACTGAGGTGAGTATGGTAGTGGCCATTTTGAAAGGCGAAGGATTTCTTCCTTTGGAATGTCTCTCTAAAGGGTCAGGGCACGTGAGTCGTTGTTCCGGAGGGCCGGACAAAGCCGGGCAATAAATGTTTTTAGATAAGGGGAATTAATTCGGTAATAGTTTACATAAAAAAAGACTTAAGGAATAAGTAAATATAATAAATAAGTATATAAAATAAGAATCCTTTAATATTTTATATTTTTATTTTATTATTTATTTCTAAATATTAATACTTACTAAAACTTGTTATATTTAGTATACTGTAGTATTTTTTTCATATCTAGCATAGGGTAAGTGGTTGAGGCATGTGAATTCAAACCTAGAACACCTTGGCTCTTTTTGCCACGTCACCGCCTTCCTTTTTAGCCGTGGCCAATCAGAGATTAATCGCCATGAACACCAAACGCTATGATCGCGATCTTTAGCTAGCTGCTGTTGCAAGCTGCCTTGGCACCTTGGCAAGCTGTGGCAAGCAAAATGTGAACTTCAGGCGTTAACATAGCTTAGCTTCGCTGGCCTTTGACAACGGCTGCCGTTGGCAAGTTCACTAGTATTGTTATTTAAAAATAAACAAGTAGACCTCTTTTGCCATTATTCACCGCCTTGGCAGTGTGCGGGGCAAGGTGCGCGGCGCGCCATCATACGAGTCAGCTTGAAACAGAGTTTCAACTATCTAACTAAGACGTTCGCAATGATTAAACTTCAAAGCGGCTAGTCTGTGACGTACTAGAATGGATCCAATCACAGCATTTCAAGTTGCTGGCACTGTCGTTACGTTTGTTGAGTTCTCCTATAGCCTAATCTCAGAAACACGCGCTATATATAGATCCCCAGATGGCACTCAAAGCAACGCTACTCACCTGTCTACCATTGTCGAGGACCTCGCTGGAATTAGTGCTCAAGTCAACGATGCTCTATATGCATCCACCTCCCGAGCAGCAACCGCTTCCGATGAAACTCTCGTTCGACTTTGTCAAGAGTGCCAGGACATCGCAACAGAGATCCGGGCTGCACTGAGATCTCTTCAGGCCAAGGGTACCTCCAAGCTCGACCATGCGAAAGCCAGTGTTGTTGTCGCCTTGAAAGCGACGTGGTCTAGAGACAAGCTAGAAAAGCTAGAGCAACGCCTACAGCAAATCCGGTCTGAAATGATGATGGCCATGCTGGTCGCTCCCTGGTGAGCACCCAGGCAGTGATAGCCTGTACCTTTCTAACAACCTCCCAGGGAAAAAGAGAGGCTCCAAGGAGGCAGCAGTGATCAAGGCTTAACCGCCCAGATTGACCAGATTTCAAAAGCTATCGATCGCAACAACGTTAAGCTTGATGAGTTCTTTCAATAGTTGGATGCAATAACATCTGAGCATGACGCGCTTGGAGAGTCCAGGTGCAAGGCATTTTTTAGAAAACTGTGGGAAGCAGAGTGGCGACCGTCTGACACCCATCTGCAGAGTGAATTCCAGATCACCTCAGGCGACAGCACGCTTAACCAAAACATTCAAAGGCAGATCATTCAAAGTCTGCACTTCTCTAGTATTGTCGCAAGGGAAAAGGCGATATCTAAGCCCTATGAGACCACCTATCGATGGATCTTTCGCAACGATCATAATAGCGGACAAGGGTCACCATCAAACAGGCGCCAGAGCTTTGCTCAGTGGCTCGAAGATTCCTCTAGCAAGGTATACTGGATCACCGGCAAGGCAGGATCTGGCAAATCAACCTTGATGAACTTTATCGTCCATCATTCCTTGACCAAGCAACACTTGCAAGCTTGGGCCGAGCCTCTGCCTCTAGTGCGAGCGTACTTTTACTTTTGGGAGGCTGGGCAGAACAGCCTACAAAAGTCGCGGCAGGGCTTAATGCAGACTATTCTCTGGCAGTGCTTGAAAGAGAGGCCTGAAATGATAGCCCGTGTGACGCCTCGGAGATGGACAGTGCATCAAGTCTTGCGTGGGCTGGAAACACCTGGGCCGCCTTGGACATGGGACGAGCTTCGGACGGCCTTTTCCATCTTTGCAAGTGAGAACGGTAAATCATTCAGACTGGCGCTGTTTTTGGATGGTCTCGATGAGTTCGAAGGCGAGCCGTCGGAGCTTATCCAGTTTGTTAAGGACCTAGTCATCACCCATGGTGTCAAGGTATGCGTGGCCAGCCGTCCGTGGACTGACTTTTCCGACGCCTTTGATCAATACCCAATGCTCACGATGCAGTCACTCACACAAAGCGATATTTCGTCCTTCATCAGGGGCAATTTCGCAGCCAGCAAGGCGTTTCGAGAACGACAGGCACTTTTCCCGGACCAAGCCAAGAATTTGCTTCAAGAGATCTCAAACAAAGCTCAGGGTGTATTCCTGTGGGTTTTCCTCGTGGTGCGAGATCTCTTAACCAGTCTTTCGCGGGGCCGGAGCCTGAGTGACCTTCAGGCGATTGTCGATGATCTACCCAGCGACTTGTTCAAACTGTACAGCAGAATGAGGGAGAGGGTCGAGCTAGAGGACATGGGGAAATCGGCTCGTTACTATCAGCTCATGGTTGCCGCCTTGAAACCGTTGCATGCAGTGACACTCTGGATGGCAGATGGAGAAGACTTGCCAGAGGGTGATACCTTCACCAAAGAAATGGGGGACAATATGAATAAGATCCTCCAGAGACGATTGGACAGCTCAACAAGAG
Source organism: Fusarium sp. AF-6 (assembly GCA_003947015.1). Lineage (NCBI taxonomy): Eukaryota > Fungi > Ascomycota > Sordariomycetes > Hypocreales > Nectriaceae > Fusarium > Fusarium sp. AF-6. Next base: position 29,075 of record NKCJ01000244.1, read on the forward strand.
GCCTCTTGGAGTTGGGTGACAACGGGATTGTGAGCTTTCTCCATCGCACTGCACGGGAATGGGTGCTTCAGACAGCTGCAAGCGAGGGACTACAGGCTCAAGCACCACCAGAGTTCAACCCAAACCTAGTCTTGTTGCAAGTGTTGACCAAACAACTGCGTTACGAGAAGATCTACCTACATTTGGGCAACTCTAAGCTTTCTTTCTGGGATTTTGTCTTTACGCAACGCGAGTTGTCGACTCGCCTTCGATGAGTCGTCAGCTCGTCCAAGCAATCGACAACTTTGATGCTGCCTTGTGTGAGCGGGCGGCCATGCTCGGGAAAAAAGGATACATCTTCAGTCCTCACTCAGCAACTTCTCAAGCAGCAATGTTGCAGAACTCAAATCGGTGGTATTCTCGCCTGGGGAAACGTAAAGGGAGAGCTAGTGCTTATTCCAACCATTGGTCAAACACACAAGAAGACGTCGTCCGTTCTGGCAATACCGGGAACGGGATTATTGGTATTGCTGCCCAGTTCGCTGTGGTCCCGTACGTGAGGGAAAAGGTGAAAGACGACAAGAGCCTCCTCAAACCCGATCCTTGCAGAAAGCCGCTGTTGGAAAACACCGTCTTTGGCTGGCAACTGTGTACGTACCGCACCTTTGAAGATCTCTCTGAATATCATCTTGTTGCAAAGAACCTTCAGGAGCAGCTGATGCGCCAGAGAAGGGAATTGGTAAAGACATTACTTGATATGGGGGCGCAACCAAACGAGACTGGCTGTGGGGTTCTGGATAGGATATGGCAGCTTGACGATGTTTCCAAGATGAAGATGGGTTCTAAGGAGTATTGGGAACAAGTCGAAGATCTTCTTTGTGCCGGAAGGAGACGAAGTCGCTTTCGGATCAGGTGACGTCAAGGGTAGATCACAAAGTCCATCTGAAACTTTTCCGTCTGAACACGGTGTACAGAACAGTTTGTATGTATCTATGCGGTAATGGCTAATATGGAAGAGTCTTATTGATTAATGAATGAATTGAATTCACCAGCTTTCGCATCTGACTCCAAGGTCGGCCAAGGCAATTATATTACCATCACCCTAGAATCTGGTCAACGTGTCGACTTCTTCTTTCTATCGCCAAACAGTTCTAATCAGACGACATTTCGCACAAACACAAGAGCCAACTGCGGTTATGGTTGCAGCATCATCTCGGTGCGCCAAGTATCAGATGACAAGACCTGGTACCACAACTGCACATCGAGAGTGAGCCAGATCTTCAACGTCACCCTGCCAGACCAACTGATAGGCTGGCTGTGACGGCTCTACCGAGAATGAGATCGCCTAAATGTTTTAGTACCATTGCATCTCCTCTGGGAAACTCTTTGCATGACTAAAAAGTGCCCCATTGCCCAAAAAGAATCGAATGAAAGGGTTGGGGCTGGGCTCGAGGTAGGAGAGGTGTATTGGAGACATGTGATAGCCACCCGGTGTTTTAGCATCGGCGAGAAGGCATACTCAAATCAAATCCCGGCGGTGTATGCAATGAGCGGTGGGAATAGCTACCTGGTTCATCCAAGAATCTCAATAATCAAGTTACGGCGTTTCATGGTATTGGGTTTTGATACCGTCACATATTAATAACTGTATATTTTGCTGTTGTGGTTGATGGTCTTTATCATCATTGCAGAAAATAATAATAATCCAAGAATCTCTATTGGCCGAATCATATAAACAGGGTGCAAATCACTCAACTGTCCAATATCCTGGGCCGTACCAACGTGAACCTCAGCCCTCCCTGCAAGAGATGGAATGGACTTGATGACGGCGTTCGTAAACGCGGCGGCTGATCTGGATGGTTCAAGGCCTCTGTAGCTCTGTAGTCCGTCACCAAGGTTGAGCAGGATCATGCCGCTACCAGTTCCAATCTCGAGTACATGCCCCGGCGCCTGATCATCGCGGAGTGTCTTGATCGTGTCGTCCAGCCACTCTTGCATCTCCGCCTTGTCGATTTCGCTCCCATCGTACATGGAAATCCAGCCCTTAAATTCATTACCGATAGCCAACGGGTCAATATTGCTAATGTCAGCATACATTTCAGTCTCAAAATGGTCTTGCCATCCTTCAACTTGGTTCTCGGTAGCTTCGCCCTCCGTAGAATGATCATCATTCACAACGATAAAGGCAATCATATCTGCCTTCTCACCCTCATCCTTCTGCACAACAACAGCAGCAGAATCACGGATAGAATCGTGGCTGAGCATGGCAGATTCCACCTCAGCTGACTCGATACGGTTACCTCGAATTTTGAATTGGGTGTCCATGCGACCGAAGAACTCGATAAAGCCATCCCCTACTCGGTAACGCACCCGATCGCCTGTTCGACATGCCCTCACTCTCTGGCCATCAACGTCGATGTGGATAAACCAGTTTGTATTGAGGGCAGGGTCGAAATAACCACGAGCAAGACCATCTCCAGTGACGACAAGTTCACCCATCACGCCGACACCAACCAGCTGCTGCTTCAAATCGGTGACGTAGGCTCCGGAGTTGTTGACAGCCCGCCCGATGGGAACTACATTGATGAAGGAATCATCAGTTGCGATAGCATACCTCGTACTCATGATGCCATTCTCAGTTGGACCATAGCCATTGTAACACTGGCCCCGAACAAGACTCTGCGCCTCGATTGCGTCCTGGCCATCACACCTATCTCCGGCAGCCATGAGAAAGTCAAGTCCTTTCAAAGCATCGCGAGCATCGGTGAGATATAACTTCAGTAGCGCAGGCGCCATGACTGCAGCATTGATCTGTTCTTCGACAAACACGGCCTCAAGTGCTTTGACATCAAGAGTGGTCATGTAGTCAACACAAACCAAGGTTCCGCCGTTCAGAAGAGTAAGGAAGATCTCGTAGGTAGCGCCATCAAAAGCAATGTTGAACATGTGGGCCGTCCGTGGTTGAGTTGGGAAATCAGGTGTGATGTTACTCCTCATAAGCCGCACAATAACACGATGCTCGACCATGACGCCTTTTGGTCGACCAGTGGAGCCAGAAGTAAAGAGGACGTATGCAAGGCTTGTTGCTGTAGGGTTGGACGATTCCTCATGTGCATGGCCATCGCAGCCACTTGTGTCACTATGTGCCAAGGCATCGGTGACACGTATAAACTCCAAGTCTGGTAGTGCCAACTCGGGAACAGTAACTTCTGAGCCCAGAAGGACCATCTTATGTCCCGGCAACCCTGACAGAATATCCTTCAAGCGAGCGGAAGGAGACCTAACATCAAACGGGAGATAAGCCATGTTGGCTTTCAGAATGCCCAATTGCTTCACATGACCGTGGTGCTAAGACTCCGACCAAAGCCTCGGCCGCCAAGCGATGCGAATCATCTCTGACGTAAATTGGCCTTCCCTTTACTCTAGCTAGAGTTAGATGAGGACCCTTCTTCGTTTGTATACACTCATTTCGCTCAGATGGAAAACGTCCTCGGCGAGTGCCCACGACAGTCTCAAAGTTAATATTTACCATTAGCGAGGCAACTTAACTTCTTCTCAGGCCGCGGAAAGACAACGTTACTTTATGACTGACCGAGGAACACCCGAGAAGGCAAATGGCTAAGCCCTATCGATGACGATATAAATGAAGCGGGGGGGCCACATGAGTTGGACAAAGGTTGGCTAATTCCAAGGTTAAACAGTTGCGTTTCGGCCCTTATTTTTTCGCACAACTGCCGAGGATTCACAAATCTCCGGTCTTCGTCTTTCTTGTGAAAACACATCATCTTAGCAACCAAAGAACCATCGGCAATTCGGATCAGATTCGTTCTACCATGTCTGAGGGGCAGTCGAGGTACGTTTGCCTCAGTGTGAAAGCTGATCACCATATAATTGCGCTGGTGGGGTATCCTGAGAGAGTTGGTTGATAATTCAAATCAAAAAACACTCAGATAACTTCCTAAACTCATTGATCAACATGAGATTGCTTCATGTTCTTTTCATTTACTTCATTTGGGTCCTCTTTCCGGGATCAACCACCGCTAACATGAGTCGTGCGATCGATAGTGCCACTGAAGAGGGGAAATCTCTTCACAAGGTGTTTGTGCAGAAGGGTATCGATATCTCAACAGTTGTCGACCTCGTCAAATCAACTATCGAACATGACTACATCTCTCCTTGGTCAGATGCAGACGACGAGCTGATTTCGATGAAGTTCAGGGCTACATCGAGCCAGATTGCGAAGTTGAAGGACCACCAGGACATTGTGCGCGTCATCAATGTTGAATTCCCTGTCCAGGACATAAGCACGCCGAAAGGAAAAAGGTTATTCGTCGAGGGCAGTTACGTGATTCGTCCCATCAACTGGGAGAATGTTGACCAATGTAACGCAACTGGCATCCTTCTCAAAGCCCTTCTCGATAGTCAGCTTACCGAGTCCATGTGGGATGGCAAAATCCGCAAGTGGTGGGCAACCATGACCGATGAACAGGTGGCCGAAGTCAAAATGCTCGACGGAGTAAGCGTTGTGAGTCGAGTTCATAAAGGGAAACGAGGTCGTATGACTCCGACGCTCTCAAAGCCTCACGAATCCCCGAATCTACGAGGTCCAATGAAGAAGCGAGACATCACATATGAGACGCAAAGGGCCGCTGCTACTGAATTGGTTGCCGTCAGTCAGCCCAGGTATGCTAAGGGAGATATTTCGCCAGCTCGTACTTCCTACGCTAATAGCTGTCTACGTACAGTACAATCCCAGAATTGAGAGACCTCAAAAACTATGTGTATGAAAGCCATGGTGGGTCAGGAAGCTTTGTATACCATATTGAGACAGGTGTTGCTTTCAAGGCACAAAGCAGAGTAAGCTAACATCTTCATCTATCTGGATATTTTGATTTCTAACGGGTCAAGGAATTTCCAGATGTTGCTTCATAGCATCTTCTTACCAAGAAGGCGATTGAGAACCACGACGAACCTTGGGTGGATGATGACGAAGACATGCCTTCACATGGTACTTGCACCGCTGGTAAAGCACTCGGAACCCAGTTTGGCGCGTCTAAGCAGGCCACCCTTGTCGTCGTCAGGCTCCACGACATCAATCACCAAGAGTTTCAGGAAGCGCTAGAACTGATTGTCAAGGACATCGGTGACCATCCTGAACGACACAAGAGGAGCGTCGTCTCCACCGCCTTATCCTTTCCCACCGACCAGTGGGACGATGACGACGTGATCGACTTTCGGAATGTTTTCGAGAAGCTGTTTGCCGAGGATATCCCTTTTGTGTGCAATTCAGGGAACGATGACGATGAGTCGAACGATGAGTCGGAATTGTCAGACGGTGCGGATGTGGATGAATATCCAGGACTAATGGAAGGGCCCGATCTTCCGCTGATCGTTGTTGGTTCCGTCAATTCTCAAGGTCAGAGGTCCTGGTTTTCCAAGGGTGGCCCTCATGTGACTATTCACGCCCTGGGCGAAGATGTTCTTTGCATGCCGAAAGGGGGAAATGTTCCAAAGGAGGACGCGGACACATCATTTGGTAAGTGGATAGGAGCCAGCGGGTTGTATCCTACGAGCTAATGCCAACTATGCAGCTCAGCCTTTGGTCGCCGGCGAGATTGCCAATCTTCTGTCATACGATACTGTGCCCTTTGATACCAGCGACGGTAATCTGGTCAAGAACCTCAAGGCTTATCTTCAATCCGATCAAGCAAGTTGGGAGCGAGTAGAAGGCGTCCGCGTTCTCTGGAATGGCGTTACGGAGGAAAACAACCCGAGGAAGGTCATTGAATGCAATGGCTTGGGAGAAAACGTTTATGTTGAGGGTGACGACGTTACAAGTCTCATTAAGGATACATTCTGTCCCGATGTTGGGGTGCGACGTGGTTTGCAAGGACAGTCTGCCTCTGTCTCGAGCATTTACAACACAGGCACTCCGAACGAAGTCACTCTCTCGCTCAGCACAGAAGAAGGTCTCAACTCCAATTACACGAACAGGACTGCGTCAAGTACCTCATGGAGACTGTGGATGGGTGTCTCTCGACCGATAACAACGCAGCCAATTACAAGGGTGGGGGCTCAACAACTGTTGGGGGCGCTACATACAATGTGGCTCCGGGCTCTTTACGTTCAGCCGCACATTACGGCAAGCAGGCGGGCTGTGACGGCACGTTTAAGTTGGCTTTCAACGATTATTGGGTATGGGGCCATGGCTGGGCAAGCTCCGATTATGGTGAGTCGCTCAAAAACGAACTCAAGGGCTGCGCACTGCTTCCCGGGACTTGGCATTTTGACTATGGCCTTGGTAACGATGAACGTGAGTGGACTGCGAGGTTTCGCACGGGTGTCTTTCAGAAGAAATGTGTAGGCAACGCGGTTGGAACGGCCTCGGGCTTTGGCAAATTTGGATGTGCAGGTTCTGGCAGAGACTAGGCATGGCTTTATCTCGATTGTAAAGCTTTGCTTTACTGAGTTAATCAGTGAGAAGCCAACAAAATAAAACTGGTATGCCCAGCTACCTGTTACTGCGAGCAGCATGAACTATACCAGTTTTATTTTGTTGGCTTCTCACTGATTATTCTTGTTTATTATCTTTTGACAGGATACCGAACCACTCAAGGGTGGACTAGACTATTAAAGAGTGCTATGACCATGGCTGATGGAATTAGAAATAGTATTTCTTCATGTTCACTTTGAGATACAACTATAAATACTTCTCGTTCTTTATTTCAGTTAACTATAGCAACACTGAACAACCCTGGATGTTTCCGAGGTGACTTGCTTGGAAGCTGGATCTAAATTAGGTATTATTCTATGGCTTGAGCAGAAAGTAATTCAAGACTTGTCAACATGCCGCCCTTCCATTCCAGCCAACCCCACACTAACCGGCAACCAAGTTGACAGCACTGTAGCCAGCATGAACGGAGCCGACTTTCCAAGGCATGATATTTGTAGAGCCTGTAGCTGTCGAGCTGACTGAAAAGTAGATGGGGCCAGCAGTGGCAGAGGAACACTGAAGGGCCTCACCCACCAACTCAGGCTTCGTGCAACTGATGTAGGCCTGGTTCGGCCCAACGCTGGATGCGGGACCTGCGTACATGCTGTAGGGATCAGGTGCGTTGGTGTAGACATACCACTCTCCCACCATCAACCGCGATGTGCCTTCCTCGATGGAGAAGGCACCGGGCAGGACCGAGCCCGAAGTCCGAGGCGGTGAGATGAGATAGAGTGCGTAGCTGGGGTTGTTGGTGACGTGGAGGACGGCACCATTGACGGCTGTGTTGTCGGATTGGGCGGCTTTGACTTCAAATGTTTGGCTGACTGTTGGAATGGGTGCCTGGCTGGTGGTGGTGGTTATGGTGGTAAAATCAGACGTGGTTGTGCCAGGAATAGCTGAGGTCTCTGTAGAAGAGGTGACTATGGTGGTAGACGCTGTGCTTGTTTCCGAAATAGATGAACTGATAGCTTTGGTGCTTGTGGCGCTGGTTTCCGAGACGGATTCGGTAACACTGGTGCTGGATAAAGCTGTTGTACTCGACAAGATAGCCACCGTGTCCGTGGTCGAGATCAATGTAGTCCAAGACTGTGGCTGGCACGGGCCGGCAGAGGCAGAGGTGCTGCCAAGCAAGAGGGCGACTGCCACAAGGCAGGGGAACGAGCGCATGGCTGCAGAAATGAGATGCATGTACGGATAAAGAGTGGCTGGAAAAGGGTAAGAATAGACAGTTGCTTGACAGATGAATGAAAGAAAACTGGCGAGAGTTGTTCATTAAGCAGAAATCACCCGGGGGCTTCTAACCCTGAGGCGATGATAACATTGGATTCGGAGATAGGGGCAGACGTTAGCTCCAAGCCACAGCGCTCCGTCCCATAGGCATAGGCGGGCTTTTGACTATTGGCTCAAGCGACGCTATGTAAAGAGCTAGTGGAAATTATTGTTTCCTAATACCGTATCGACTCAATGTTGATTAGGGCCGATGGGTTTTGATACCCTTGCAAGTCTCTCTTTTGTATTTCCTCATTGGCTATCCCAGAGTCATCGCAGGTAAGGTCTCCAAAAGTTCTCGTCAGGCCAATAAGCAGGCACTCACAGGGGTCCCAAGACCCATAGGCTTTAATCAATGTCTTGAGTCGATACGGCACATCACGCTTGATGAGAGTCGAAAGATGTAGAGTGCCAATTTCCGGTAAGGCCGCGCCATTCTTTATTGTTGAATGTTGGCTAGAAGGTTGGAAGTTCGTGTTGACCTCAATGTGCTCAGGCCCGAATTGCCGGTGGCCGTGCAACACCGTCGCGGATGGAGCTTGTCGCAGCGTTATCTCGCGCACTCAACACTGGACAAGCTTGTGCTTGTTCAAGTGTATCGAAATCCAGACCACAAAGCTCGACGTGCATGTCTTCAACAAGCAACGGATCACAGAGGAACCTATTAGGATGTCTGATTACTTATGGCAACTTGACATTACTGTTTGAACTCTCAAGTGTCTAAGGGTAAATAAAAACACCAAAGCCATAGCCAGAGTTAGCTTTCCAAAAGCCTACTACATAGATCGCTCGTTAACCGTGATATCGCCCCCTGGCCCAACGAAACGACGCCAAAGTTCGAACACTTCCCCTGGAGGCTCCCACTTGGCTTTGCATCCGATCTCGGCCTTCCAACACCTTCGCTTAATGTGCTCAATCTCTCTATTTCCCGCCAGCACCGGCGCCACATCCCACTCGGCCTCGCCATTAAGGACAATTCCAGAGGGTCCTTGAATGTCCGACATACCCATGTAAAAGTCCAGCTCGCCCAGCACCGGCATGCAGCAGATAGCCCGCGACAGAGCGAGCACCAGGGGGTTGAATTGACTTGGGTCTAATTCCGATCGCCAGTTATTGAGGGGCGATGTGCCGTTGTTCCTATGTATGTTTTGCCGGTCAAACGGGTCGCGCACCCGGGAATCATCGCTGGCGTAGCCGGAATTGTCCACCTCGCCATCCGCTCTGGAGTTGTCGGGCCACCATAGATCGTCGTTTTCTGACTCTGGAGTTCCTGGTGTCCCTGTATAGTAGTAAGTGCCGTCAGAGGCGACAATACTTGCGTTGACTGTGAGGCACTGTAATGCTGGCCAGTGTGGAGGAGAATCAGGAGCTGGCGAATCATTGGGCCAAAAGAGTTCCGGGGATATTCTGAAGGGACCATACAAGTATAGCTCGGCGATAGGGAGTGACTGTGATATGTTATGCAGAGCCGTGCTGAGGGTGTCTATTGAACCCTGTTCAGGGCCGTCAAGGTTGTTTGGTATAAAACTATGATTCAGCGGTTCACATGAGTCCCAGTTAAGGTAGAGCGTTGTTAGCGAGGAGAAGCTCGTCGTGTTCATTGACGAGATGTGCTGCGTGAGGGCTGACGTTTGGAGTTAGGACTGGAATGCAAAGGTGGGATATGACTGGCATGATAGAACCGACTTACCAGAGCGATGTTGTCTTTGCATACCTTGTTGTACCGCATCCGGTTCAAGCAAGTCTATGCAAATATACTCCAAACTTGGGAAAGCCGAAATAATCCTGAAGGCCGCGTTGGGATGCAGTGGTCTGAGTACTCCTCTGATGCTCAGCTCAGAAACCCTTCGAACTTTGGGAAGAACAGAACATGGCTCAGTGAAGTCGAGGAAGTGGCCACCCATACGGTAGAGGCCTATTCCCTGGCGTTGAAGACTGCTGCTATCAAGCCGCGATTCTGCCCTCACATTCAGCTGTATTGGCCGACAGCCACTCCCTGCAGCGCCAGCGCCATTGACGGCTTCCTCGTCGGTTTGCCACGCGTGAAGGCTGCTGATGATGGCATGGGCGGCCCATGAGAAGACGGCCATGTTTTCTGCATGCTCATGTGGTCGCTCAAACTTCCAGCACCGTGCCTGACTGTACGGCGGTAGCACAATATCGTAGTCAATTGTAGAGACAGCTCGCCGCCGGCGCATATGGCAAAAGGCTGTCTCGAAGCGAGAAAACTCGTCGCTACGCACCTTCACCTGGGAAAAGGTGTGCATCTCAACGGCGTCCTGCCATGAACGGGAGATGGACGCATACAGGGCGATAGGTGGTGGTTTTGACCAAGGCTTTCGGTTTCCTTCATCATCCTCCAGGAGACACGAGACAATGAGCGAAATGAGTGCGTAGGGAAGTTTGTCCATGATGAAGGGTTGCGTCAAATTCTGTATCAAGAGTAGAAACGAAGTAAGAACGAGTCGTGCGGGGTTGGATCCTAGCGTCGTGATGACATGGGCGCGTCTAGTGAAAGGAGGCACCTGACCACGGATAAGCACGTTGACGTTGGGGGCGGTGGATGACAAGTCTAATGGTGTCCAGAAAATCTATTCCAATCTCCTCTCCTCAGGTCTGTGGTGTGGTCATTTCAGGCTTTCTATTATTCACATGGTTCAATTCGTCTGAAGATTGTATTACTATGCCTGTAGTCTGTGAAATGCAGTGCTAAGATGTGGCACACAGGTACAGCAAGTTGTCAGCCGCCATCCGCTAGTCATGACCCCATGAGGGAGTCAGTCGAGAGTCGGAGACAGTTTGATGGGTTAGAGGATCAAGATATCCAGGCAAGAACTTGGAAGATTGGCGTCCACCCTTGTGCCTCACATGATGGAGAGGCCTAGTTCCCTCGGGCTTCTCCTCGAACCTACGCTGGTCCTGTACAATCTGATGAGCGGCTTGAGTACCAATCTGCACCGCTTCGTCGATCCAGCCGCGCCAGCCGTCGGACCAGTCAGTATTGGCAAACCAGGCTTCCGTGTGGCCTCTGCGGGGCTTTGAGATATTTTGAAATGCTCATTTCAACAATAGTATCCACCTCAGCTGTCAATTAACAACTTGATCACACTCAATACCCTTGAGCAAATTACCAAACGTTGAAACAACCGCGGAAGGCAATATCGGCATCCCCTCTTCCATCATGACCCCGGTGCCATTAGTCACTCATCAGAACCCTCATGATCGTTGCAGTAATCATCCATGACCCTAATTCTAGAAGAAAAGTTGCTGGTGCCCATAAATGATTCCTAGAACCAACTTGACGGAAACATAGATACATCTCCACTTAATCCCACAGCCCCTTCAGGTGTCACACCAAACTTGACCTTTATCTTATCCAATTCCGATGGTCGTTGAGGGGCTTTTGCGTCGGCTGAGGCGTGACGTTTCATGAAGCTCGTCTGAGAACTTTTCAAGAGTTCACTTATACCTGCTTGACGCACTAGTGGTATGTGATATCTGCGATGCAATCTTGAAGTCTCCCATAACAAAGCTATAACAACGCTGAGGGCTAAGCAGATGGGTATGGCTAGAAGCGGGGGTCTTGCTGGATCTAGCTTTGTCGTATGTTGCCATGAAGGAATCGTGACTTTGGGAAGCCCCTTGTCGAATGCCTTGCTGCTAGCAGTTGCCATAGCTCCCATGCTGACATCGATAAAATCATGTAGGTTTCGAAGTGTCCATGAGTTGCATTTTGTCGATTTTGTCGATTATGTAAACACAACCGGTAGCTCAGACGCAGGTAGCTCAGACGGACATAGCTCGAACAGCGGCTGTCGACCTTGCACGTTGATCCCGACAACAGTGGGTGCAACAGAGAACCAAAGGGCAATTTCGCTCGTGTTTCCGCCAGCGCCTTTTCCAACAATATCTAACGAATTAATAGTCTCAGGTGGCGCTGGAAATCCGCTGCCCACCATGAGTGTGTCATCGACGAGCTCAACATCGACCGTACAAGAAACAGCTGAGATTCCGCTAGGCCAGTCCTCCTTCCAAGTAGGAGGAGCAGATGTAGGCAAGCCTGTCTCGATCTTACCATTCAGTGCAGCAAAGACAAGGGTAGATCTTGTCCTATGGGGCGAAACGAATTCAAAGTCGTGCACCCACAAGGTCAAGCGTGGCTGATCCCTAATTCTCACAATTTCGTCGCTCTTCTTCTTTCGGTTGGGATAGCGTTGCCGCAGTAGTGTGTCTACAGTGAGGAATTTTTCGGATTCAGGATGAGTTAGATTTAATGTATGCCCTGAACACGTGATGTTCCTTTCAATCCTGACGGCGTTGACGGTGAAATTGCCTAATTTAGACAAGGAATCTCTGTCGACGTACCAGCTCCTATAGTCCGGTAGCGGTTCCAATGAGAGCTGGTTTGACCAAGCTATGTATTTGCTGACGGCCTGACTGACGGATTTCGGCATGACTGGCGCAGTACTTCGTTGTGTGAATACTGGACCCATTCCGCCGGCAGGCAAATAGCTTGCCTCAAATGGCATTGTGATATTTTGCAACTCGTATACATAACCGACGAGAGGGGCTGCTGATAAGGGTACAGCTGCCAAAATACACAGGCCTAGAATAATGAGAACGGTCTCAAGATCTTTGGCAGCGCCGAAGGCGAAAAGGATTGAGGGAATAGAGCCTTGGCTCGCTGACAGATAGGTATCGAGCTGCTTCAAGCTATAGGATTGTTTGCTGAGAAGCGGCCACACCATGGTCTCTGCAAATGCGTGGGCAACGTGCGCAATGGCGGCAAGACTAGCCACATAAAACGCTGTGACGATACCCTGCACGGTACCCAAGTGTGCCTGTATCCAAACAATGTTTGAATCAACTGTGCATTGGATCGACCAGTCCGGGCATTGAAAGATCTCTTTGCTGAGCCTTGTAGTGAACGCCGTGGCTGCTATTATGCATGCTAACCCCGCCAGGAGAGTTAATGGTAGCGTGGTGGCCGACCTGAGAAATCGAACGACACCTTGCTGACCATGCTCATGACGGAAAGCTGAAGGGAAAAAAGATTCGCGCTCCCAGGTAAGATTTGGTTGTCCTCGTCCGGGAGCCATCCTGTCAGCGGGCAAAATGTGTTAGAGGTGTGAGATATTCGGGGTTGTCGCAATTTGCATATCATTAGATGACGCGGAGCTAGAAAGAAGTGCTTAATTCGATGCTGTTTTGTTGAAAATGAAAACTCCCAGATGCATTAACCACATTGCCAAGGCACCTATTTATCTATCTGGCACTCATTTGCATCCAAGGCTTTTTTCTTCTTTCTTTTCCTCTTTCTGGTCCTTTTTAGAACGCGGGCTCTTTGGTACATAGGCTGCCACATCTCGCTACCTGCACTAGGTGGCTTGAAATACAACAGCTCCGCCTTGTCAGTGCGACATTAGAAGGCTAAATATGGGATTCAGGCTCGGCCAAACTTGCTTTCAGCTCTCCTTGGCGCAGCAGGTTGTTAACTTGCCATCCCCACCCCGGCACATATGCATGATCAGGATGCTGAGCTCCTCGAAACACTACATCCGCTTGAGGTAGGGCCTCCCCTCCCAGATGTGATGCCTCATCAGGATACATGCTTTAATCGACTCAGAGAGGGTCCTTTGATCACTGGCCACCCCTCGGACCTCCCTTAAATGTGGCATGGCCGATCACGCGCCCTCGCAACCCCTTGGTAAGCCACCTCAGCTTGACTAAAGCGATGCGCAGATTAGACGGCTAAGTGCTCGACTATTTGGGTGTTGCTGTAGCTTTGGGCATTAGGCAATAAGGCTGGGGAAATACCGCATCCTGCCGGTTTTATCCGCCTTGGCTGCTGCCAGCAGATAAGCAAGTCATGGGTCTTCGTATTGTGTGAGGAATAACAGCAAGCTTGCAGCAAGATTTTGCTTTGAGGCCGACTAGATAATGCAGGCCATCCAGGATGCTCTAAGCGACCAGCACGGGGCGGGCCGGTGTGCCCCATGATTTGATCTGAGAAGGTGTGCGGGATAAGCGATGGCTTCAGCTCCTCACTGGGCTGATAATGACGGGCCAATGATTTCGAACCTGATCGCACTTGCGGCTGAGCCCAACAGTGTCTTCCCTCACTGCTCTACCACGACTTCACTTCACAACCTTGTATACGTTCAAGTATAACCGAGGTGCCCATATGCGTCCCCGCCATGGCTTGATTAGCTACCTATAATTAGGCACCCGTCTAGCGTGTGCTCATGTCCGCCCTGCTTGTATGTAGTAAGATTAGACCGCTATGGCACGGCTCCTATCTGTAGCTGCCAGGAGGGGCTGCTGAGCTAGAATGAGGCTACAGCCGAAGTGGCGCACGGTTCGGTAAACCAGGCCGGGTGAAGACGGTTCATCTCCAGCTTCAATGTCTGATACACATCCTCTGTTATCTTTTCGACCAACAGTAGGCGTATGTCATTGGTAGTTTCCGTTGTTCCCCAGACATAGAATGGATTGCGAAACTTGCCATCTGGGTTATGATCTGTGCGAGTTCCCTTGCCATTTTCGATCCCAGTGAAGGGTGGCAATCGGTTGATTACGCTGGCGATTGGGCTTGCTTGGATCCAGGGGATCATTGGGGTCAGGCATGGTGAATTGCTTCTTGTAAGACATCTCGCATCCCTGTCTGGTAATGATGGTGGCTGCTGAGAAATAGCTTTGGTGTGGAGGCAGCTCGAAGCGCAAGCCTTGGAGGCCAGTTTTCGGAGGCTGATCACTGAAGAAGGCAAGCATGGTCTCCTTGTAAACGAGGTCATGGCGGAGAAGCATTGGAGCCTTGTCTAGGTCTGTCGCTATCGGATCGACCGATACCTTGAGGTCTGGAAACTGGGTGACCACCTGGGATCGCAAGTAGAAACCGAAGCGAGGGATGGCGGGCCTCCTTTGGGCGCAGCCGGGCTCGTTTTAGAGTCGGCTGAAAGCTTTCTTGATTGAGCGACGAACTGGATCATCAGCCGCGGCCCCTTCAGCGTCTTTGGAGTCTACGCCCCCTTGATTACCTAGGCTTAAAGCCCCGTCTACCGAGGCATCTACCCAATTGTGATGAATGAAGAAGAACCGGAGGCTCTCTCGAGGTAGATGACTTTAGTCCGTCAAGAGATATTGCGACGGCACATTGACCATATAGTAGAGGCCCGGCACGAAGCGGAAGACGGTCATCCACTCGGGTGATGCCGGCTCATTGAATTCGTCGTACCTAGGGAGGGTTATATGATCAGGTCCAGCCAGGAGGCTTCGGATCAAGACTGGCAGCCACTTGATATGCCGCCTTGGTCATGGCTGATCCGATCAATAGAGCCACCGCAGCGTAATACAGATCTGGCGCAGCGAGGAAGAAGACATGTTCACACCACCGGAGCCTCGGTGGCATTTGGCGGCGGCCGACTGGTGTCTTTTCCATAGACGAAGCCCGTTTATATGTCGGTGTACACGATGCTAGGGCACAAGTGTCGCACGCCGTTGAACCACAAGAAACCAGGGCTAAGCTGAGGTGTGATGCGTGCCTAGGCTCGCGTAAGTTTTCACCCCATACGGCTCCTGAACACTGCCCATAGCAGTGAGACGGTGGGCTTCTTGACGTTGCCATCAACACCCACATAAGGTCCTAAAGCGATCCACTCTCCGCTTATCAAACCCAATCAGGCCAAGTTACAGTCATATTGAGTCTTCAACTTGCGGCGACAAAAATGGAACTGGCTTCCTAGCTGTATGGATGGTCTGATACTCTATAGCAAAAAACAGTCAGCGCTATTCCTTCAATACACTTTCATTGAGGTAGTTCACAATTTCACGGAACCCACTAGCTAGCACTTCCTTAATCTTGCCCGGTTATTTAATTCGCTCCAAAATGAAGCAGAAAAAGATGACATACACGAGTTCTTCAACCAACATCCCTCCGCATCAAATTGGAACGTCTGTTTCCCAGCAAAGTATCAACACACGAGAGTACAGAGCCAGGACGACTGCACCAGGGCCTGTTCTCGTTGAAACGTCCTTCTGGATGGAGGAATGCAAATTCAGTCCCCTTACGGTTATCAAGGTTTTACAAGTCGGTATCTCCTGCGCCTGCTGGCCTTCTCCTTCGGCTTATGCTTGTCTACCAGCCCAAGGGCGAATTGGCGAGACAAAGGTATCAATTACCTACATCGAAGTTATCAGAGATACCTCTGGCTTGGTTCTCGTGTTATTGGAACCCGGGAGTAGAAACTATCGCCGACTTGAGTTGTGGACCGTCAGGCTTGATGACCAGGTATCAGCGGAAGGAAGGGATTGGCCTGAAACTGGAATCATCAAGCGTCTTTCTTTATACCTAGGGAATAGAGTCACGCCATGTATGGTCCTCAATGACGATTTTCTGCGATCTGGGCTAGATATTTAGTCTCCTTGGCCTGTTATGAAACTTCTATGGTTGCGTTTGGGTACGAAGCTACAAACATGAAAAAGTGCAGTATAGCGTATCAGAGGGAAAAGTAACAGATCCCTTACCCTGAGCCGGGCAAAGTTGTAGCAATGAAATCAAGATCCGGCAGATGCGTTAATGTTAGGGAGTGATGTGAATGATGTGTAGAAAACTGTAGTCTTTCTTATCGTGGAAGCAACCTACCCTCGAAGGAGCAAAAGTACTTAGACTAGTACTGATATTTGAGAAGTCAAACTCGATGCACCTCAACGGACAGCTCTATATAGGTACACTCGCGGAAACGCGTGTTTGCACCAAAAGAGAAGAACTAAAAACAAATTGAAGGAAAATATAGTTTCTGAGCCACCAGACTCTGATTCCCGCCCACAGTCCGACCTCTAAACCCTGTACCCAAACTCTCGGATTCCCTGTAGGCAGTCTCAACCTTGGAGATTGGTATACGATTCTCCCTTACCCTAGTTCAAATCGTACACTCTGTTTGGATCGGAACACCAAGTCAAGCTCAACAGTCACGTAGTGAAGAGATGTGGCCTCTATTCGTCAAGAGCTATTCCGACAGACTATGTTAGCAAGTCGTGCTGCTCTTATGGGAAGAAACATGGCGTACCTTAATCCCGAGACTAGACGGCATTGTTGGAAGGGTTGGAAGGGGGCGTTTTCTTCAAGGTGATCAAGATATTATCCGATGAAGCATCATCGCTCGAAGCATTCCAACCCAACGAGTATACACCGTCGACATCAGAGGGCATACCGTACCAGAGAGACACCAATGTACCATCCTCGTCCACAAAGACGAAGGAGCCGTAGAAGCTGAAGCTCGTGACGAGGTCGCCAGCATTAGCTGTTCCGTTAATCAGCGTAACGTTGTGGGAAGACGACGAAGGGCCGGGGACGGCAAAAATCAGGTTCGACCAGGTAGGGCTCTGGTCACTGGCGTAGCCAGTCGTGTTAGGAGATCCGGACCAAGTGTTGTTTCCAGTAGTAACTGCTTCTGTATTAGTGAAATGGGTTTTGCTGACATCATAAGACAGGGAAACTGACAGAGGACCGGCGCAGCTTCGGGGTTGCCTACACTGCTAAAGTTGCCGATAAATACATCGCCTTGGGAGGAAGTTAATTATTGTTCATGATGGTATGCCTTGTAGATGATAAGTCAAGATTGGGTCTCTTACCGCCCGTAGAGAATACAGGAAGGCCACCAATGCCATTTCCATAGGCAAAGAGAGAGAAGCTGTTCGCTGCATACGCCCAAGTCACGAAACTTGATAACGCGACAGTAGTAAACTCGTAAGAGCGCATAGTTCTGAAGTTCTAGTTTAAAGGGGGAAAAAATGTTAGAATGGGCAAATTATGTATCAGTATGCTTTCGTTGAACTGCAGTATATCACAACCTAGCCGGTGGGAAGGGTCAAGGGATATAATAGAAATGATACCCAAGTGAAATTTCTCTGGAAGCCAACGCGGCCTCTTCGTTGTACGCGTAATTTTGGGATTGCCGGTGTAATGCAGAACGAACTCAGCCTCTTCAGCAGGGGCATGCCCGGAGTGTTTTACGATCTCAAGGGCCTGAAACAATACAACCTTACCCGGGGCTACGTACCAAATAAGCGTTAGATTGCCGAGAATTGGATCTTTCAGGGTTCATTCAATGCGCAATGACTCGTCAATCACCCTACGTAAGCCCAATATAGAAAGCCCGGGATGTGGGTGGATGAGCGGCTGAGCGGCAAGGACGGATGGCGATCATTCATATACCGATGAACGGAGTGTCCGTGAAACGCGACTACATAGATACTGACGACGACATCGTGAGGCTGTGGTAGCTAGGCTGCATTGGCGATACGGGGTGAGGGGGCAGTCCGTCAAGGCTGAATTGTAGGATCCGCGTATGCTGGACTATTGAGGTCTTCCATTGAAGAACGTATTATTTAAAGGCACTGACGTAGACTTGGAATACGAGAGATTAGTTGTAGACCATTCTTTCTCTTTACCTTATCCACAAGACATCATTGCACTTCTTCCAGGCACGCTTAGTTTGCCCCTTTCCAATACCATGCTTCTTTTTTCTCTCTTCGCAAGCTGCTTTGCCTTTCAGCATGTCAGGGCCGCCAGCCTTTCTTCCCAGCTCAAACCTCGCGCTGCTTGCAGCGGGAATACGGCATCCACCAGGTCAGAATGGTGTGACTACTCCATTGACACTGACTACACGACCGAGGCCGTTGACACTGGAGTTACAAAGGAATACTGGCTTGAGTTGACTGATGTTACTGTTTCCCCTGATGGCGTCTCCCGCTCAGCAATGGCAGTCAATGGCTCCATTCCTGGGCCAACGATATTCGCCGACTGGGGCGATACTGTTGTGGTGCATGTCACCAACTCCCTCAGCACCTCCCTCAACGGTACCAGCATGCACTGGCATGGTATCCGTCAGAACTACACTAATCAAAATGACGGTGTCACGTCAATCACGCAGTGTCCCCTAGCAATTGGGGAGACGATAACTTACACATGGAAGGCTGCTCAGTATGGGTCGAGCTGGTATCACTCACACTTTGCGCTTCAAGCCTGGCAGGGTATTTTCGGTGGCATCATCATTAACGGTCCTGCTACGGCCGATTATGATGAAGACCTGGGAATGGTTTTTTTGAACGACTGGGACCATCAGACTGTTGATGAATTGTACTCCACTGCCCAGACTAGCGGGCCACCCACCCTCAACAACGGCTTGATCAACGGAACGAATGTCTATGGTGATGACGGCAGCTCGTCCCAGACTGGCTCTCGTTTCAATGTCTCGTTTAACACTGGTACATCCTACCGCATGAGGTTGGTAAACGCGGCGGTCGATACTCACTGGAAGTTCTCCATCGATAACCACACCATGATGGTCATTGCGGCTGATCTGGTGCCTATTGAGCCGTACGAGACGACTGTTCTGGATATAGCTATGGGTTTTTGGCCTACCACGCCCCGAAACGCGCTTCTTACTAACTTTCTATCCCAGGCCAGCGCTACGATATCATCGTGACTGCCGACCAAGCCGATGTTGCCGATAACTTCTGGATGAGAGCCATTCCTCAAGCCGCATG
This sequence comes from Fusarium sp. AF-6, assembly GCA_003947015.1. Taxonomy (NCBI): domain Eukaryota; kingdom Fungi; phylum Ascomycota; class Sordariomycetes; order Hypocreales; family Nectriaceae; genus Fusarium; species Fusarium sp. AF-6. The sequence goes on from NKCJ01000244.1 coordinate 48,363, forward strand.
CTCCGACAACGACTCGACTGACAACATCAAGGGCATTGTCTACTACGGAGACAGCCCCAGTACGCCATCCACAACCGCGTACGACTACACCGATAGCTGCGACGACGAGACGGACATAGTGCCATACATCTCCAAGACGGTCGACGACGCAAACTGGAGTGACCTAGATACGGCCACAGTTGGCAGGAACACGGCCGGCCTGTTCAAGTGGATGCTCAACAGCACCAGCATGCTCGTTGAATGGTCGGATCCCACGCTTGCGCAGGTCCTCGACGGGTCAACTGAGTACGAGACTGACGATGCCGTCATTGAGCTAAGCGAGGCCAACCAGTGGATTTACTTTGTCATTGAGACTACTTTGCCGGTTCCTCACCCTATTCATCTCCACGGCCACGACTTTTTCATCCTCGCGCAAGGGACTGGCACTTACTCGTCCTCTGTGACTCTCAATACTGCCAACCCGCCTCGTCGTGACACGGCTATGTTGCCGGCGGCGGGATACCTTGTCATGGCGTGGGAGACTGACAACCCTGGTGTGTGGCTGTGCCACTGCCACATCGGTATGAACACCCCCACAAACCGTTAATCTCATTTTTGAGCCTCTGCTAAATGACATTTCAGGGTGGCACACTTCTGAAGGGTTTGCTCTACAGTTCGTGGAGCGGGCGAGTGAAATCCCCGACATTTCTGACTCGTCCTATGTTTCAGACGTTTGTGATGCCTGGAGTACCTTTGAGGAGGAGCACGAGATTGAGCAGGAGGATTCGGGTGTATAATAGGGAGACACTGATATGGCGAGCTCTGATGGAGAGTTTTTTGAACTCTTGTTTCTTCAGAAGCAACAGCGTTGAATGAATGAAATATGGCGTATTACGAAACAATCACGATTTCTATCCATGAATAACACGAATGCTGGAGAAATTTGCATCCAGTCCCTCGCAATAACATCTATTGCGAGAAGCCTTCCGGGTAGAACTTGCCTTGCCTAGGGTAGGTGACAGAAAAGATAGGTTTTGTTTGGGAACTTGACAGCTGGTAGGAGAAGACAGATATGAACGGCATCGAGGCGGGTCGATTGCAGAAAAGGAGCTTTCCGAATTAATTGCAGTCGCCGTTCAAGCGCGTCTCCGTCTCAGAGTTCCGTCGGTTGAAGTAGATAGTAAGGAACGAGGGCGTCTGATAAGGCTGTATGCATTGCATGTCTTGAGGTGGAAAGGGACAGTTCCCTTGTTTCTCGTGCGGTGGCTAGAGCAGTTAAATACACCATGAGAGGTTTAACCTTTCATGATGATGCAGCTAGGTATGACTCCTCTACTGCAGGCAGGAGAAGGCTAAAAGAAAACGACTATGTTAGCATTGGGTCATGATGCTATGATGTGTTGACAATGTATTTTTTGTTATAGTTGAAGCTTGGTTTTTGATGGGTTTACTGAGCCACAAGATCGTATGCATTGCATCCTCTCGAAATGGCGACGAACAAGGTTTATCTGCAAACTCGACTTAACCGCATTCATAGATAGCTATCTAGGCGTTACAAATCAACAAGTTTCCTTGATTGCGCGATAGCGTTACGCCATAATGCACGTTAATGTTCTGATGCGGGGATATTGTAGCCCACGGCGGGGTCAATATTCTGATGCTTCCTCAGATCCTGGTCACGAAGGGCATCAGATACCGTAGATGCTTATACTTATCAACGTAAAAATGGGCTTTACTATCTAGGCAGCAAACTCGACTCAGAGCTTGGACACCTCGCCAATGAACAAACGGCTTCTGACAATGCTGACAGAGGGCATGCCGATCACGTTGGTCATAATCCAAGACTATATGGATGTGGGATTAGGGATGAAAAGGTGAAAGGGTGTGGCTGGCACCAAAGAAGTATCGAGAATTAATGGCCTTGAAAAGGCAGTTGCGTGGAAATGAAATTTGGTACTGTATCAAGAGATTTATTTCTCCCAAAGGCTATATATATATCATCAAAGCCTGGAAAGAAGCCCAACCTTGCCGGACGAATTCGCGGCTGGCGTGATCGTCAGACCATCGAGTGAGCCTTCATTACGCCATCCCTCAATGTAATTCATGAACGATTGCGTTCCTTCACCCCAGGCGCTGGCTTTGGCCCTCTTTCTCTTCTCGTCAGGATCCGTAACCCTAGATGCTTCTCCATGTCCGTTAAAGTAGCCCGGCGTGCAACCTGCCAAAGCTGAGTAGTACGGAGCTCGTTTCAGAATCTCGTCTGTATGAGCCTGCTCAGCCCGGCTAGTTACCTCGATGATGGGACGTTGACCGCGCCCGACTCGCTCTTGGGCCTGGGTTATCATGTACGTGATGTGATCGGCGATGAGACCGAGCATGAAGACGTTGTTTCCCGTCTGGGTTGCCTGGTTAGAGCTCGAAAAGAAGAGGTTGGGGAATCCGTTGGTGGCATATCCATGTAGCGTAGCGGGACCGTTGGCCTGCCACTTGTCGTCTAGAGAGAGTCGCTCACGACCGATGATGGAAACACCAGTTCTCGACGTAGGACTCCCCAGACTAGAAGCCGGAGTTTTGTATCCGGTGCCAAAAATAATGATGTCGAGGGGATACTCTTTATCGCCAACGACAAGACCCTTTTCGGTTGCCCTGGATGGACCTCGGCCATCTGTATCGACCAGATGAACATTCGACTGGTTGAAAACCTGTAGATATGCGTCGCTGAACGTCGGTCGCTTGCACCACGATGGATACCAAGGCTTGAGCTTTTCAGCAGTCTCGTCATCTTGAACAATGTTCTCGACTCTGGTACGAACGTCCTCCATGTGCGGCAAATCAAGGGCGTGGAAGTTTGCGACGTGCTGTGCAAGATTCTCAGGTGCAGGGTCAACAATACCATAATTAGGCGACCCGACAACAGCAGAGTAGCCTGGCATAGTCGTCCAGGCATCCCCAACCAAGTTGGCTGTTCCAGACTCGGCGGCGTTGTTGACGAATGTGGCAAAGTTGGTCTGCCTCTTGAACTGCCATCCACTTCCCGTGGCGACCGTCTTCTCAAAGTCCACGGGATCCGTTGGATGCTGGTCACGGGGATTGACGCAGGCTGGTGTTCTCTGGAAGACGTAGAGTTCCCCAGCGTACTTGGCAACTTGGGGAATAACTCCAACTGCAGTTGCAGCAGTACCGACAATACCAACTTTCTTGTTCCTAAGGCCATCCAAACTTTGGTTTGTTGGAGAGCCTTCAGAGACCTTGTAGTCCCAACGTGCAGTATGAAAGATGGACCCGGAAAATGAGAGCAGACCAGGAATGTCCGGGATTTGAGGCTTGGTGAGTACGCCCGCAGCAAGGTAAACATACTCAGCCCGGAACTCGATGTCGATCTTAGGAGTCAGAGGGCCTCGTCGCTGCGTCAACTTTACATTCCAGAGTTGCGCCTTGTCATCCCACTCAACGCTCTTGACATCAGAGCGGAAAAGGGCTTTGTCCTTCAACTTCCACTGCGCTGCGATCCGCTCAGCGTGAAGTCTGATCTCGTCACCGGGTGCGTACTTGTGTGTGGGTATGTAGCCCGTTTCCTCCAAGAGCGGTAGGTAGATGTAACTCTCGACGTCGCAGTGAAGACCGGGGAATCTGTTCCAGTACCAGGTGCCTCCAAAGCCCCCAGCAGCATCGGCAAGACGGATGTCATCAGCAGTGGCGATGCCTTTCTCGATGAGGCGGACGGCAAATTGAAGACCGCCAAACCCGGCGCCAAGGACAAAGAACTTGTGAAGGTCGTGTTGCTTGATGGGCGGATCTTGGGCATTGAGCGCTTCATGGTCTGCCCAAGGATCCTCGACCAACGCGTTGAGCTGTTTGTTTTCCGTCTCTGTCAGTTGGATAAACTGAGCAGAGCCCTCAGGCCTGAGGCGTTTCCTGGCTTCTTCTGCATAGCGTTTCCGTACGTTGCTCAGGTGCTCACTGTCCTGGGTAAGGTTGGTTGCATCTGCCGTCATCTTGTTCCGATAATATTTATTCGAGGGAGGTGGATGTAGTATAACGTATTGCCTTGGAATTGCGATGAACAACTACACAAGGCTAGTTACGTAGGTGGTATTTAAATCTAAAATGAATAGCAAGCCCTGGGTCTTTATTGTATACTTTACACAGATGAGCTAGGTTAAGACGCAATTCATAAGCTAAGATTAAGCATAGGAGACGTGATTGACACCCGCTGCGATTGGCTGGCAACCCCAATCATTGATAAGATTGTTAATTACCCCTCACTTGCAAATCTTACATATCGGAAATAAACTGTCTTTGTCTTATTAAGTGTTGCTTAGCAATATATACGCAAAGAAATACATTAAGGAGGTAGTCCTTTTTATTATGAATCTACTATTAGATTAAGCCTTACATAATTGCTCGCTGATCGCATGATTCAAAGGGCTATTGACGACGCTCTCAAGGAGAAACCAAAACTACAAAAAAAAGTATGGTCGGCCAGACCCAAGTAGTGACAGGCTGTATAAGTCCGACATCACGCATCCTGAAAACAACCCAAATCATTGTGCGGCAATATGCGGCGATGATCCACCCAGGCTGATATTGCGACACACAAGGGCTGATGACGACGACAATCCAAAAGTTCACCATGGACTTCTTGCTTCAGGAAACCAGTTGATGATGGACGCTTCGATTCGCGATCTGCTCCCAGCAGAAAAGAATGTTCTTTGTTTCGAGATGGAAGCAGCAGGGTTGATGAACCGGTTTCCCTGCTTGATTATCAGGGGTATCTGCGATTACTCTGGCACGCACAAGAACAAAGTTTGGCAGGGATATGCCGCTGTGGCAGCAGCTGCATACGCAAGACATCTTCTCTTAGAAATTCCTCCCAGTCAGGTTGAGAATGAAAGGAGACTCGGCGAGCTTCTTTCAGGAGGTTAGTCATAAGAAGTTTGAGATAGTTGCTCATTTAATTTTAGCACATGACACCCTCACAATAATCGAGGCAAGGGTTGACACATTGAAATCTCGCTCCGACTACAAAGCAGACCTAGAGATTCTGAACCGGCTATCCACATTTGACTACGGTTCTCAGCACAGCGATAACTTGGAGAAAAGAGCACCAAACACTGGTCAATGGCTTCTCGCCTCAGAAGAATACCACACCTGGCTCACCGGAGACAATGCCACTTTGTTTTGCCTGGGCATCCCTGGAGCAGGAAAGAGGACACTTGCATCTATTTTGATGGAAGATCTGGGAAAGAGACGAGAAATGAACTCAAATTCCAATGTTGGGATCGTGTTCACCTATTTTGATCACAAACGAGAAAGTCAGCAAAACACTGAATGAGTCGATAGCAAGCCTATTGAAGCAACTTGCTCAAGGACAGTTTCCGTTGCCCCAAGCTGTGCGAGCACTGTATGAACGACACCAAACCCAACAGACTGGACCAACGCTCGAAGAATATATTGAAACACTCCGATATGTGATAGCAATGGAATCTAGGGTACTTGTTGTCATTAATGCACTTGATGAGTGCTGGGTATCCGATAACCGTCGAGCACGCTTTCTTTCGACAATCACAGAGCTTCAACAGGAATCTGGAGTCAATATTTTCGCAATGTTAAGGCTATTACCTGAGATTATAAGAGATCTCAAGGATGGCATTTCATTAGAGATTCGTGCTCATGAAGAGGATGTACGAAGATACTTGGACAGCGAGTTGGTAATGAAAAATTCCTGAAGCAATCCTACCCTATAAGAAGAGATTAAAACCGGGATTGTTAATTCCGTAGATAGAATATAAGGAACTAGAAGATACGCAACTTTGTTATGCTAACTCTGCTTACTAGGTTCCTACTTGCAAAACTCTCTATTGATTCCTTATTTGATGTAATCACTCTGAAGGCCATAAGAGCTAAGTTATGTCAATTCGAAAGCAGGGCGAAGGCGAACTAACATGTATACGACGATGTATATGACGATGTATTGAAGAGAATTGAGGGTGAGAAAGCCGAAAGTAGAGAGGCAGCCACGCAAGTTCTACTCTGTCAAAAGACGTCTTACGATAGACGAACTTCTAGAAGCTCTGGCGGTAAAAGAAGACGCTCCAGAAATCGATCCGCAAAGCATGATGAATATCGAAGACATGCTGACCGTATGTGCCGGCTTGGCCATCGTTGATAAGGAAAGTGCTATCATCCGGCTAGTCCACTACACCGCGGAATAGTACTTCGAATTGAGGAGAATTACAGTATTGAGTTTTGATACTGCCGTGTGTCTTTAAGTGCGTTTTTTTATTATGTGGCTGATAGCGATGTCATCGAAAAACTAGGATCAAGGAGAACTACACTGTTTCCGAATTGCGAGGACCAAATACTGGAGACATGCGTCACATATCTGTTATTTACTGCGTTTGAGGAAGGATATTGCAAAACGAATGAGGAGTTTGAGGATCGGTTTGAGTTCTATCCATTTTACGACTATTCCTCGCATAACTGGGCACACCATGCCCGGGAGTCGAAGAAACTCAGCAGTAACGTTTTGGACTTCGTAAAGAGCGAGGGAAAAGTGTAGGCTGCTGTTCAGTCATTGTGGGCATTCAGCGGTTTCCGTCAACCTCTGCGGTACAGCCAGGTGTTTCCGAAAGGAATAAATAAGTCGCATCTGGCGGCATGCCTTGGAGAAATAGTCACGGCTCTCCTTAAAACCTACGATACTAATACTACTGACGATTACGGAGGCACGCCGTTGTTATATGTAGCAGCTAACTGGCATGTAGCTGTGGTGCAACAGCTGCTCGCGGCAGGCGGAGACGTCAACTGCACAGGCTTGTACAGGGTGACACCACTCTGGTGGGCAGTGGACAATGCACATGAGGCGGTGGCCAAATTGCTACTTGAGCAAGCCGACATTGACCCAGATTATATAAGCAGCGAGCCCTTCTTTCCTTCGGAAGTTCACAAGTTCTATCCTTTCGCTGGTTGGATCAGATACTCGACGAGAGAATATGGAAATGCTTCCATTGGCGAGGATTCGTATCGGCGCACACCGCTCCCTTCGGCTGCAGGAGAAGGACTCGAGGAAGTAGTTAAGTTGCTGCTTACCACCCCTCGTGTCAATGTCAACTCAAAGACACCTGGGCCACTTGAACATAGTGGCTTGACCCCGTTATCATATGCAGCCAAAAACGGTCATGTAGCGGTGGTCAGGCGGCTCCTAAAGGCGAAAGGTATTGATTGTAACTCCAAGGACCCCAGAGGTTTGACAGCGTTGTCGCTCGCAGCAGAGAATGGATATGAGAACGTGGTCAGTCTGCTACTGAGGGCCAATGGGATTAACATTACGTCAAGAGATTCCCTATGGAAACTCGGGAAAGGACCTCATCCCTGCCATGCCCCGCGTAATCCGGATAAAACCATGGTTGATCGAGCTCAGCCGGAACGCGCACCCTCCTTCACAAAACAGACCGAGGCTAGACGCTACCACCCGCGGTTCCGAGGCGTCTGCGCAACCTACCGATACTTGGGGCTTTGAGCAGAAGGTGATTAACCTCGGCCACAGTTTCTTTTACCCAGAAAAAGGCGCGGATCGGAGCCGATACTCGAGCCACGGGTTCACCTGGCTCTCTCCGAATCCTCAACCGTCACGCGCTGCCAAAGACCTCGCTCAATTAATGTAGAGATACTGTAGAAAAAAACTCGAAAGAGCCTAGGTTTTGAGAATGGTCTTCACTCCGCCATCATGGGTGCCCAAGCTGAGGTAAACATGTTCCAGATCGCTTGATCCGAAGCCTTGACTGGTGAGAGTGAAAGAATACAAGGCGTATGCTTCTTGAAGATAAAGCAAATGATTTCCCCCACTCCCTTCCCTAGCCACGCTAATGGGCAAGCACAAGACCTTACCTCTGTAGTGTGAGCTGGATGGCTCGTTGTCCAACCTCAATCAACAGGAGGAACTGAGCGAGGAGTGTTTACTCCTGACAAGGGAATCAAGATAGACTTCGCGTATTGTTAATGTCTATTGCTTCCATCATTCAGCTAGTCAAACTCGTGAAAAGTCATTCGACATGCCTGGAATTCGAAATCACGACGAATTCGCGTTCATCCTCGGATACATTCCGAGAGGAAGCGAATGTTAGGGATGAAGCGGAAAGGAGAGTGGTGCTTGACTCAGTGGATCTCGCCCCTCTCCGGGGAAAGAGAAAACCGCGTCGATCCATTGCTGTTCTTGGTTTTGATGGCAACCCTTGTCGAAGACCCCCTTGACGGCTTTTTTTAAGGGGGGGAAACTTGCTGCTGCATTGCAGGTGCTGGTTGTAACCTTGGCTACCAACAGCAGCCAAGGCGGATAAAACCGGCATAGTGCGGGGTTCTCTCAGCCAACGTTGGCGGAAATGCATTAATCCACTGCTGCCTAATGCTCGAGCTAAGGTGGTTTACTAGGGTAGCTAGAAGATAGCACGATAACCAGCAGATTCCTCACGAACTTCATTTCTAGCGCACTCTATGAGATAGCAATAAAAACCGGGATTATTTATATTAGGCTAGATTTGTTGAATAAGAGCTATAAGGCCTGAAAGGGCCGCTATACCTAACTATAGGTGCAGCACCTGTTTTTTGGTGCAGTGGTTACTTTCCGAAAAGATTTCTCTTATTCTAAAATATATCTAACCTTGCCTAAAATTCTAAGAGGCTTTATCCCTAAACTTACCTAGCACCTTAACTGCTATATTTTAATATAAGAGCTCCCTAGAGCTATTTCTTAATAATTATACCGCGCAATACTTAGAGTTGTTATTTTAGTACTAATACCCGCTTCTAATAAGCTTCCTTTCTCCTAGCTATATATAAGAGAAAGATTATATTATTCTTTTTAGCTAACATATTATAGATTAAGCTAATAAGTAATTTATTTATAAGGGTAGTAACTTAAGGGCCTTAAAATAGATATAAAGGGCGGCTAGCTATATAGTATAATTTTATTAATAAGTATTACTATAGCTTAAGTCTTAGTAGATTAAGGATTAAGTATTTAGGGCGTTACTGCCCTGGCTTCGAGGTACTCTAGTAGCTCTTAATTATCTTTTCCTGATATATACCTATATAAATTATTATTCTAAGCTATATATATCCTTTTGCAATAGAGGTCTCTTGCCGAACTCGTAGCCTTGCGTTCTTCGTCATCTTCCAGCTATTAACGTCATTTTCCTTCGGCCACGAGATCCAAGCTTTTAGTATATTAGACCTATTTCTCAACGAGGGAAATAGGAAGGAAAAGCTGGAATAGCTGCAGAGGTGTTGGCGGCAGTGTGCTGATGCGAAAGTTACGCGTTTCTACGTGGAAAGGCTCGAAGTTGGTGCCGCGGTCAGTTTCGGCCGGAAAAACAGCTCCCTGCGATCACGCATACATGCCCCATTGCTTGCTATTAGTTCCTGGAAAAATACTGAAACTCAAACCCCTCTTTTTCGACTGTCGGTGTTGTGTGCTATGATCGATGACTCGTCATAGAACCCAACTTTTTCAGACCACAAACCCCTGACAGCAGACGATCGCGAAACTCAGAGGGGATATTTACGCGAGCCCAGAGTCAGAGCCTGAGAGCCAATGATTGTGGTCTTGGCGCACAGTTTGAAGGAGGGGTCTATAGAAAATCCCGCAACCTCTTGAGATTTGACATTGTAACTATTCTTAATCCACTTAAGAATTCGTTTGGTGGTGTTTCATAATGTCTGGCACTGGCGGGCCACAGCCGAGCGACGACGGAGTCACACTACCCCAGGCGCAAGCGTTTCATCCCGCTGAGCATTGGGTACAACTCGCACAACAGGTAACAGGCTGCTGATTTCTAGTCTCTTTATGCGACATATTAAAAGTGTGCCTAGGGAGACGATGACGATGGCGTTGATACGGAGTCGGCTCTCGGGACACATGCAGCCACCTCGACGGCGTCCTTAAGCTCCAGTATTTTGCGGTATCGAACTATCCACGGCCGCACATACCACTCTGAGCAAGGAAATGCCGAATACTGGTATGGCAGGATCGGACTACTGTGGATGAAGCCTTATTCACCGAACGGCGGCATATAGGGCCTCCAACGATGAGCAGCAAAATGAATCACAAGACGTCAAGTGAGCGGCTCCCCAAAGCGGCAGGATGATTCTAACATCTCATTAACCCACAGCCATCACGCCATGCTTCTCGTTCTTAATGACAAGCTGTTCTTAGCACCCTTGAAGAACGATATTCAGGTACCAGCATGTCTTTTCCGAGGCAATCTTTTCGCTCTGACCCGACTCTTTAGAAAGTTTTAGACGTGGGAACCGGAACAGGTATGGCCTCAAAATCGGACAGTCGGGGTGAGAGGAACACGGCTAATATCAGCACCTTAGGCATTTGGGCAATGTATGCTTGGCCCCGAGACTTCTCGCTTGAGTATTTCTAATATCCGTTCTTTACACTAGCGATTTCGCCGATGAGTTCCCCTCTGCAACTGTTATTGGAACAGACCTCTCACCCATCCAACCGAGTTGGATTCCACCAAACCTGACCTTGTAAGAGTCTACTGTACACTGACGTATCTTGGAGACTGACCCAGCCTAGTGAAATCGAAGACTGCAACCTAACGTGGACATTTGAACCCGATTCGTTTGACTACGTGCATTTGCGCTACTTGTTCGGAAGCATCACAGACTGGAATGCGTTATTTAGCAACGCATACAGGGTCTGCAAGCCTGGTGGTTGGGTTGAAAGCTACGAGCCAACAGTCGTGGCGGAGAGTGATGATGATACGATTCCGCCCGGTAGTGCCCACAGCGAATGGGGCAAGTTCTTCATCGAGGGTGCCAAGAAAATGGGTCGTTCCTGCACTGTCGTTGAAGATGATGT